>MU226477.1:7556438-7572309 GCA_018584345.1 Thuja plicata
TAAGGTGATTATCCAAGAGGAACCAGCCTAGAATCTAGAGGTCTCATCTCAGTTAGCAGAGGTCCCACAACCTTGAGATGACTCCCTTGTTATACTGGATTATCAAGACCAAGAGAGCTTGAGATCAGAGGCGCAAATTCAGTGTATAACACTTCCATAGCCTTAAAGATGCATCCACTCAATTGCTGGAGTTCTGGCACCTTGTCTAAATGAGTCAAAGATAGCTCTACCAAATTATGCAAGTAGTCTGTGAATTACTTCTGCATGTTGGCCACTCCAACTATTTCTTTTCCTTCACCACTAGTTTGCGAATCCACATGAATTCCTAGCAGGAGTTTATAATTTTTACTCTGCTCCTCTTGCAAATTAACATCTATTTGTTGTAGCCCTGTCTTGGCCTGAATAATCATCTCGATTTTGAATTCCAGACTTTGGAGCCATTCAATCAAGGGCTCATCACCCTTCTATAGGATCTTAGCTTTTAGGGCCTCCTTAGTCTTCATTTTTACTGCCACATACAACATGACTATGCATTCTTGACATCTCACTCTCTCTGCAGTGAGAGTCTGTAGATTCTTCTCAATGTTGTTTTTCTTCGTTTCTAGCCTTAGAACAACATTACTTAACTGCTCAATGATCACTAGACCTTCTGACTCAAGCCTCTCAATCCACCTCTTACTAATCTGTCTGTAATGTTGATCCTCTTGCAACTTAGTCAGGATGGCCTGGTTATCAATAGTACTAGGATCAAAGGAAGTTTGAGTACTAGGAGCACTCGCAATAGGAGTTAAGAGCTATCTAATGAACTCAGTCAGCTGAGCCACTTCCGATTTAAGCTAAATTTTGGAAGTCTTGAGATCTTCCAGCTCCTCTTCTTTTACTACATTGGTGGACTTCCACCAATCCACTTTAGTGTCGTGCCGAGCTAAGCCCATATCGAATGATTGCAACTAAAAGTCAGAAGCCACTAGATCTTTGAGCCTGCCTTCTTTGGTAGGCTTGGCTACTTCCATGGTGAAGTGCCCTATTTCAGGATCATGACCCAGAGTAGACATAGTCTTTGCACTCTTAGGTTTACTTGTAGTAGCCTTGGGCTAGAAAGCCCATGATAGGGTGTCCTTGCTGGGAACTGCTTCTTTTACCCTCTTCCTCTTGCGCTCTAGAGTATTCGCTATCCATGATTCTGCGCTAGTGACCTTGTTGGCGGAGACCAACTCTTTGATGAATAGCTTCCTAATAAGTGGAGGAGTATCTTTGGGAGGAGAGGTGAATGGGTTCACTGAAGTAGGTGAGGAGTAGATCAGTTTCACAACCTGAGTAACCTCCTATTGCTCCCCACTTCTCTTATCAGATTCTGCAGAAGTACTAGGGCTATCCTCCCCAACTTCAACTATAACAGGGGACATCCTCTTTGGATTTTCTTTAGTTGAAGTCCCAGCCGAAATATCTATAGCAGTGGCAATAATTGGCTTCACAGGCTCTGTAGCTTTAGGAATCTCGTCTGTAGACTTAACTTGATTTTCCAGGTCGGCCTCTTCTGTGACTCTGACATCTGGAAGGGGACCTTCTCCAAAAGTCTTCTCAAAGAGAGAGGATTTTTTAGGAGGTTCATCTCCTCCCCCCGATGGTTGAATTAATCCCTTTGCAACCAAAGAGATTGCTGTGGAGTAAGTGGTTGCAGCACCCATAGTTGCTTTCGCAGGAGTTCGCTGAGTGGGAGGTTTCCTCTCTAACCTTTTCTTTCGGCCTGCAGTCCACTCAACCCACTGAACTGTTCTTTTGAAAATACCCGCCATTAGGGTCTGCAAGTCACTTACCACCTGGTCTAGCATAGGCTCTAAACTAATAGGGGTGGAATTTATTTTCTCCAAGTAGGTGTCATCATACAAATGATTACCATCATCTTCTAGCCCTTCTACTACAATGTTAACATTGAACTTTTTGATCTATTCAATGGTTAACCAGGCGTATAATCTTTCCCTGCTCTCCAAGTCATCTTTGCAATTGGCACAATAGTATTCAATATTAGGTACATGATGAATATCCTGGCTCATTTGCAAGACATCTCTAGTGTAATCAACAGGATCATACTGCAGTCTCAGAACGTCATATGTTGCCAGAGAGAACTTCTTCGAGAATATTTTAAGGACATTCTTTGCCTTTGATCAGGGCGCACAACTGTAAGCTCTGATGGCCATCAGGAAATCGTAGCCTTTCTTCTTCACCTCTGAGTAGATCAGGTTCACCTAGATTGCTTGCCTCATTACTTCGATCAGCACGATCATGTCTATAGGGTATTTGGGCAGCTTCAAAGGAAAGTCGTCAAAACTTGCAAGACAAAGATATGAGAAATCTCTGAACTGAATAAAATAACATCCAAATTGGCTTATAAAAGCCATGGCTTCAGGAGAAAATCTCCTCTCTAGACAACCCTGTAGCTCCCTACACAGTCTCATTGTAAAGGCATCATTAACCATAAGATAATCAGCATAGCTATTTTGTAGTTGCAAAGAAGGGAAAAAATCATAGCTTTTCACATCATCTGGGAATTCCTCTAATCTAGGAAGCCTAGGCCATATTTGAATCATGGCTAAAATATATATCAGGACAGAAGACATGTAAAATTCATTCTAAAATTTAGCCCTATTGAGGGCGTCCGAGAGATTCTCACTTACCATCAACACCCAATCAATGAAATGATGCTGAGAAACGATTATCTAAACCAGGAAGAAATACTGTTCAATGAAATTAAAAGCTTCACTCTCACCTCTAATCCCGTGGAGTAATACCAGGATGTCCACTATCTCGGGCTTTAGATTTGCACCAAATAATGTTTTGGGCAACTTGCCCTTGGCGCTCTTGGGTTCTTTAAACCACGAATTCATAATCTCTCTTTTCCAGACTGGTCTCTTCGCTGAATATTCAGAAACCGCCTGGCTATAAGTCATCTCAGAGTATTCCGCCTACTATGGAATGCAGAGAGAATTTTAGACAGATTCTCTATCAATGGAGAGGAGCACTGTGTTGTCTGGCAGGATAATTTGCTTGGTGTTTGGGTTGTATCGGGCTATACATTCCCAGACCAACTCAGGAGCCTGAACGACTATAGGAAAACTGGCGGCTTTGACTAACCCACTCTCCTTCAGCTTCTCAATGATAGGGTAGATTTTATCCTCTCTCATTCTGTTATGGAAACTCTGCATGTCAAAGAATTTCAGCGAGGTATCTGAGATTTTATGCCACTTAGAGGTAATACTATTCAATCCGTCGAATCCCACAAATCTAGAAGCCATGTGAGTGTGATTCACTTTGAAGATTCAAATTTCTCTTTGGAAAACAGGAACAAAGAGTGACTAGTCTTAGCTACTTCAAATTCAAATGATTTGGTGAACAATGGTGATTCCAGTTTGAGGTCTTCAACTAATTTTATAATTTTTTGAATTCTTACCATTTAACGACTGACTTCCCGTGCCATAGGAATGAGAAGAAATTTACATTAATGAATAAGTCCGTTACAAAGTAAAACAACCTTATTTGAATTAATTACTTTTCTTTTCATGACATTAGAAAACATTTTTTTACTTTAGTAACCATAACGGTAACTTTCCTGAAGCGGCGGAGAATTACTTTTCTACTTCTCCTTTGGGCGGAAAAATGCCTTTGGAGTTCTCTCTGTCTTAAAATCCACCAAAGGAGAATTCTGGCCTGTAGGGATGCCAAAGTGATATATATTGATTCCATTGGCCTTCTTATATGTCAGATCTCTTGTGAAATGAATTATTCTTTGAAATTTTTTCACATTGATAGCTTGGCGGAAAACGCATCTCGTGGGTCAGAACCTGCTGGTAGGAGCAGTGGAGAAGCCATTTTCTGCTTTTCTGCCTATGGCGAATTCCATGAAATCTCCTCTGTTTGATCGTTTCTTTTGTTTCTCATAGGTTCGATGCGAGTGCTCAAGGCTTTCTTGTTCCCGACTTCCTCATTTTCCATCTTTATTTATCTTTGGTATTCTTAAGTCTGTCAATTGCGGAAAGTGCACCCCGTATGTCATTTTCCACCATGGAGAAGCCAAAACTTGATTTCTCACCAATGTTGCAACTTGAAGATATGAGGCAAAGTATTTTATCTGCTTGTAATTTTGAAGCTAGAAACTTTAAAAATGCAGCCTTTACCGGATTAGGGACTTAACCTACCCAATAAAACATGATTTTTGGACTCAAAATCCCCCCCGGCTTAGGAAAGAGAGGTTAAGTTAGGGAAATCCGATAAAGGCCTTCTACCCTAAGGGGACTTCTAGACTTAGACTCTGGACTTGCATGAGACTTCAATGAATACTACTACACACAAAACATCCATTTTTGTCTTGAGATATAAAGACCAAAAGTGGGGCAACACTATCTCAACAAAAAAATGTGGAAAACATCATGGATGCACGATAGGCTAGGTGGAAATGCCAAGAGATAAGAAACATGACCAATCCTTTCAAGGATCTCAAAAGGTCCAACAAAGCGCAGAGCTAACTTAGAGACTTTCCCATAACAGATGGAGCTCTTTGGCAGACAAACTCTAAAAAACACATGGTCACCAATAGAAAAGTGATGATCAAGCCTATGGGCATCTGTATACTTCCTCTGCCGATATTGAGCAATAACCAAATGCTCTCTAATAAGAACCACCTGCTTCTCCATATCATGAATCATCTATGGACCCAAAACTACTCGGTTCTCTAGACGATCCCAAATCAATAGAGTATGACATGGCATTCCGTACTAGGGCTAAAAATGTGACATGCCAAGAAAACTATGGTACCCATTATTATAAGAAAACTCAACCAAGTACAGATAGTCCTCCCACCTCATCTTCTGATCCATCACGTACATGTGAAGCGTGTCCTCAAGGACCTGATTCGCCCGCTCTCTCTGTCCATCTATCTCTGGATGATAAGAATAACTAAAATTGAGTTGTGCACCCAAGGTATGCTGAAGAGATGTCCACAATGCCGATGTGAACATTGGGTCTCCATCCAAGATAATCCTATGAGGAATCCCGTGCAACCAAATAATATCCTCCAAGAACACATACGCTACTGAGGCAACAATATATGATGCCCTCATGGGTGAAAAGTGATCTACCTTGGACAACTTGTCCACTATCACCATAATAGCATCATAGCAATGTGATGACATAGGCAACCCTATGATAAAATTGATGGATATGGTATCCCATTTCCACTCGGGAATGGAATGTGGCTACAAAAGACCTGCATGATGTTGATGCTCTACCTTCACCCTCTGACACTAGAGGCATCGAGAAAAAAATTAGAAACATAATGCCTCATCCCTGACCAAAAGCATAACTATCTGAGGTCTGTGTGCATCTTCTTGACGCCAGGATGTGAAGAATACGGTGCACGATGTGCTTCTAAAAAAATCAAGGAATGAAGATCCCTTTACACCGGTACATAAATGCACTCATGGTGCCACAATAGTCCATCTGACTCTAATGAGTATACTAAAAAATGCCCAGCAAGGTACGTCTAGACTCCATATCCGCTCTAACCTCCTGATACCATGAATCACTAGGAAAAACCTCAAGGATCCGACCGCACAAGTCTACATCCAAAGACAAAACTAAAATCTCATGCCTCCTTCTGCTCAAGGCATCTGCGACTACATTCTCCTTTCCCTTGATATAATGGACATCAAAATCTTACTCACACAAGAACTCCATCCAATGACGCTCTTGTGCATTTAGGTTTGGATGGGAAAATATATACTGTAAGATACAATGATCACTATGCAGCTCAAACCTGTGACCCAAGAGAAAATGTCTCCAGCACACTAGCGCATGCACCATCGCCATTAATGCCAAATCATGAGTGGGGTAGTTCAAATCATGGTCTTTGAGCTTCTGGGACTCATAAGCAATCACATGTCCCTCCTACATAAGAACTACCCCCACACCCTCCAAAGATGCATCTGTGCACACCATGAACTCACTTATAGGATCTAGCACTGCCAAGATAGCTGCACTGGTCAAACACTCCTTAAGAGCCTCAAAAGTTGACTTGCACTGCTTGGTCCACACATACTTCTTCCCTTTCCTTTGAAGAGAAGTGATAGGATGAGCCAACCTAGATAAATCCTTCACAAATCAACGGTAATAACCTGCCAAACCCATGAAACTATGAACCTCAGGAACACTCGTGGGTGCTGGCCAATCCATGATAGCTCAGATCTTAGAAGGATCCACTGCCATAGAAATCACCTGAAATGATGTGCCCCAAATACTTCACCTCAGACTAAGAGAAATCACATTTGGCCAGGTTTCCATACAATTGATGGTCACGTAAACACTACAATACCTGAGACAAATGTATCTCATGCTCCTCAATGGTCTTTGAATAGATCAATATGTCATCTAGAAATACAAGGACAAACCAATCGAGGTATGTGTGAAACACCCCATTCATAAAACTCATGACCAGTGACAGTGCATTGGTCAACCCAGAAGGCACAAATATGAACCCATAATGCCCATAGCATGTATGGAAAGTTGTGTGATGAATATCAACCTCTTGGATCCAAAGTTGTTGGTATCCCAACTTTAGATCAATCTTAGAGAATACTCTTGCTCCCTTCATTTGATCAAAAAAATTGTCAATCTTTGGCAAGGGGTATCAGTTCTTCACTGGCACCTTATTCAACTCTCAATAGTCAATACGCAAGCACATTGATCCATCCTTCTACTTCACAAAGATGATTGGTGCACCCCATGGGGATACACTAGGACAAATATGGCCCTTGGCCAACAACTCCTCAAGTTGCAAATGAAGCTCACTCAACTCTTGTGTAGTCATGCGGTAGGGTGCCCGAGAAACACGCTCAACTCATGGAATGAGATCAATGCAGAAATCGATGTCACGTTGAGGTGGTATACCTGGTATCTCATTTGAAAATACATCAAAAAACTCATAGAGGAGTGGATGATCATCAAGAGTCACTTCTTGACCCTTAGCCTCATCAAGGTCACTAAAAAAATAGGTCTCTCGACCCCAATAAGCTCAACATGCCCACCTGTGTCATTAACACATTGCACCGACTTACGCCGACAATCAATACTTGCTTGGTGGGAATCTAACTAGTCCATACCAAACACAATGCCATAAGTACCTAAGGGTAGGACACGAAGGTCTATAGTGGTAGTGAAGGTGCCCATATCCAACATAGAACCACAGACAAGGGAATCCACAGACACTTTAGATCCCGTGGCTAACTCAACCTACCACCTATCAACTTGTCGTGCTGCCACTAGCCTACGTCGTTGAACAAGAGAAGGTGAAATAAAAGCATTTGAAGCACCGAAATAAAATAAAATAGTGGTAGAAATACCATGTAACACACATGTAGTCTCGACTACGGTGTCTTGGTGCTCGGCTAAGGGTTATCAATCACCACAAAAATTTTGTGGGACCTACTTGCATCCCCAACTGTAGGTACAAACATGGCGACACTCCTGCTCTAACCTACTGACAACTTCTGAGGACACATTGTTTCCTTGTGTCCCTATTGTCCACAAGAGAAACATAATCCTAAAACATAACCACATCCACTCTGAGGTACACTAGACTGTTGAAAAATCCCTCTACTAGGGCTCGACTAAACACTCTGAGCTGGCTGACTATGTTGTGACTGATTGGCCTACTACTGGGCATGCACCTTTCCTCCTTGGGTACCCAAACCCTGGCCACACTGCTGATTTTGAGAATGATGCGATGTACTAAAATGAGGAAAACTTCCCTTCCAAGGTGTCGAATGAGTACGGGATGGCCCAACAGATTGTGTCTGAGTAGATTGTGTAGTTGACCCTGTAGGTCATGCACTATGGCTTTGCGAACCTCCCCTACTACTAAATCCCTTCACCACATTACTCTCAGCAATTCTCACCTTCTCAACAAAAAGCACCAGTGTCCTACGCTGATGCATACATACATCTCCATTAATTGATCAATTAAGGCCCCGAACAAAGTGCTGAGTCAAGAGGACCTCATCATGATTATAGCTGGAATAGTGCCTTAGCTCAAAGAACCTCTACTCATACTTGTCCACTGACATGGTACCCTGTCTGATCTCATGAAACTCATTTGCATGAGTCTCTCTATACAAAGAAGATATAAATCTCTCTCTGAACCATTCCTCAAATATCTCCCAGGTGAGATCTGCAAGACTATTTTGGAGCTTCTTCTCCTTAATATACCACCAAGTGGAAGCATGGTCTCTCAGATGTGTGATCGCACAATAGGCTCTAAGGTTGCTCGCATATGGGTACATAGCGAAGCAACGTCCAAGGTCTAACAACCACATATTGACCTTACTACCACCTCCCTTACCATCAAATAATGGTGGCCGAGATTGCAAGAGGTCTCTCACCATGTCCTAAAATGTCCCCAGTATTCTAGGTTCATTTCTTTAAAGGTAAACCTGAAAAATATATATTATCAAGAACAATTTGAAGATAAATATATGCAAAGAAAACTAATTAACTAGCTATCTAGCCATTATTAACCCCTCCAAAAGAAAGTCTGTCAAGTCGGGCTCATAACGTTAATGAGGACCCTTTTGTTCCTCTGATTAAATCTTGTCGTCATCCTATGGAGCGCATCCTTAGGGACTTCCTGAGAAAAGTCTGCTAGGTTGGGCTCATGACCTTAATAAGGATCTTCTATAATCCTTTGGCCTGATCTTTCTATCGTCCACTGGAGCGCATCACTCAGGGCTTATAGACTGACCATTATTGGGTCCATTCCTCTTCTTGGAAGAGCATCCTCTATTCAAGGCTTTTAGGCTGGTCAATAAATGACCCATTCCTCTTCTTGGTAGGGACATTCCCTATCCAAGGCTTAATTACATATGCATATGTGGGTCATCAGTATACACTGGCTCAATGGGGTCCTGATCTCCCTTTAGAATCTCTATATAATAATAGAGTCACAATTATTTAATCATATTTTAATAATTTAAATTTCATAAAAATTAACATCATATTTTTTATAATTTAATGAAAGAATTCCTTATAGTTAATTTATAACTGTAAATCTGAAATATACATCTATATACAATTTATACTACTTATAATTTTATTCCTGTATATCAGAATTGTTCATCTATATTTATATTCAATTTCTTTATATTTATATATTTTATTGTATTTTTCTTTTAGATGCTTATGTATATGGATATATGATCTCTTATCAATAATACATTTATATATTTCTGATTATTATTATATATAATTACTATATCTCTATATCTTAATGTGTATATTATATATCTTAATATATATCATCAATCATCGTATTAATTTTATATATATATATATATATATATATATATGTATATGTATATATATTCTAATTTTATTATAATTTCATATATATATATATATATATATATATATATTACTATTCTAACAGATAGTAATACTGTCATTTATTCCTAATATCATTCATATATAATACTCTACACATAAGAGTTTCTTTGTAGAAGGCCTTGCTGTTATATGATGATTTGTAGCATCATAATCCTATCCTTTTTACCTCTGATTTATTTTTTATTCTCCTTCGATACTAAATGTTATTTTATAACCTCTCGTTTAGTTAGCTCCCTATTCCATAATCTTTGATTTCATTTGATAATACTTATCAACAACATCTAGAATTCAATTTTCTTTCTTATCTCCCCCTAGTGAAGAGTCACAATGTATCTTTTATAATCTCCCCTTCCTCTCTCTAAGCGCTTCTTATTTTTATCTTCCATCCTCCTCGCACGAAGAGTTGTCTTACATGAGATGTGTCTCCAGATCATACCCCTTTGCTAAAAAGTATAGTTGCGGTATGAAAAGTTAGTCTCTTATGAATGTCATCTCTCCTTAACATTATCTATAGATTAGTTAATTGGTCATTGATAATAATCAATATCGGTCTTCTATGCCAGCGATTCATTAATCTATCTTTTCATATGTATTTTCAACAATGAAATGTCTTTATTATTAGGCCCATATCTATTATTGAGTGACTTGTCAATATGCAAGTTGTTGACCAATCACATTCTTGTTAGTAATAACTAAGAGGGGGAGGGGGGGGTTGAATCAGTGGCCTCAAAAATTAATCCTTAAATCAACCCTTAAAACTTATTACCACTTTTAAGCCTCTGGTTATACTTAGTCCTACAAGATGAATGCCTTGAAATACTTATAACAAATTACTACTTGTCGAAATGCTTTGTTAAACCTTCTTCTGTATGTTTACCGATAAGCAATCTTTCATTTACCAAAACACATTAAATAGCTAGAGTATACCGATCAATCTAGAATTGCATATGTGAGATGTAAAACAATAAAGTAATGAAACATAAACACATAACACATGGATTTTTAATGTGGAAACCCTATTAAGGAAAAAAACCATTGGGACCAGTACCCCAAATTTTCACTCTTCTAAAGTGAGCTCGGTTAAGATCCAACCTTGTTAAAGGTTACAAACACACTGTTAGGTGTGACCTTTTTAGAGGATTTAAAAGATAGTTTGTCACCTAGTATCTGACATCTAATGCTACCATCCTTGATCAAACACTCACTTGGCCTATCAATAGGTATCGGGCATATCCAATGCTACTTTATATGATAAAACTTTTTGATACTCCTTGGGATGTATCTCAATTAAAAAATACTTTTAAGTCCTGCTCGGTTAAGAGACTTGATGCTTCAATGGTTAAACTTAAACATTAAATGATCTGTTCACACATACAACTTGAATTGCAGATTTTCAGATCTATTGTAAGTTCATTACCTCTCTAATCAATATAATCAATTCAATACCTTTGCTCCACACTGTTATGCTCTGTGATGTTGTTTCATTGTTCATCGGTGTCTGTAGAATCTAGCTCTTTTCCTCAGCTTGTTGATGAGGACTGAATGAAGACTTTCTTCTCCTTTAGAATTTCTTTAGCATCTTTCCTCTTTTCTCTTCACCCCACACAATTTGTAATGAATTGGGTTTGTCTCTTTATAGACATGATTCACCATTTTCTTGGCTTTCTTGATTCTTGGCATGATCCACAATTCTCGCCAATTATATTTAAAGAAAAACTCCAGTTTTATCTCATAGAGATCTTCTTGCCAATTGGACAAAGCAAATTTAAATCCTTTACTTATCCTCATTTTTATCTAGTCAATTAAAACAATGATAAGTATCAGTTAAGTCTATTTATAGCTCTTAACAACTAAGCATTTTGTTGTTTCTGAACTCTCTGTTCTGTCAGTCAACACTTTAGTTAGTCATCGGTGATAAATGGCTATTCCGTTGGTGTGACTTCAGTTGTCATCGGGATCTCCATCCTTGTATTTTCTGTCTGTCAACACTGTAATTTTGTCCGTTGGGTTACTCTATGCTTTTCTCATTGGGCAATACTGTGACTTTTCTTGTCGATAATGCTGTGCATTTGCTCATCGGGTAACACTGTGACTTTGCTTCTTTACTCTGAGCATCAGTGTGCACTCCGTCAGTGTATATAGTCACTTTGTGAATACTTGAATTATATGCATTACTGATATCATAGCCTTTGATTCATCAGTTCTTTGAAGTCTTTGGCAGTATGTTCATGACCATATAGATTATATCAAGTTGACATCAATGACAATATAATACATTAACTAATTTAATGCCTTGCATGATCATCAACTTAACATCTTCAAAAATTCAATTAGTTATAGTTCATCAATCTCCCCCTTTGGCATTGATGGAAACACACTACATTATCACACTATATTATTACTAATACAATATGAAATATAACAGTTGAAGTTCATCAAACTACCAATCTTATGTACTATAACTGATACAAATATCTAGTCCTCGATAAGTTCATATAACTTAGATTTGATTCTTGCAAATTTTTGTCTGCCTTCAATCCCTTTACTGGATAGATGTAGAATCTTTCTTTCTCTAATATGATGTGTTCTCCTTCTATATCAAACTCTCTCCTTTTGACTATTCTCCTTTCTTTTGATGTCTCTTATCAGGAATTCTTTCCCTTTGTATGTACTCTCCCTTTCTTGTTACATATCTCCCTATGGATAATGTGATGGATATAATCTCTTCTTGATGTATAATATCTCCTATGGATATAATCTCTCTCTGAAGTGATAATGGATATAATATCTCCCTTTGATAGCAATGCCAAACAAATATTTTTGACAATAATGCCAAAAGGATCCTTTCTATCCATAATATAATCCTTGAATTTCCCAAGCCATCGACAATACAATAACTCTGGTGCTCAGAGTAGATAAATACCTTGTTGTGTATAGATTTATCTTTGAAGTCTATTTCTCTGATTACATCAACATGAATGATATTCTGATAATATGTAGGCTGATGCAACCTTCTAGTCATCTTACTGAACAGTAGACAAGGGTCTGACCCCTAGTCTCTTTCTCAAGTATTCAAATGCATCCTTAGGGAGTGGCTTGGTGAAGATATTGGCTAATTGTTCCTTAGATTGCACATACTCAAGTATCACCTCTTTTTCTTGAACTTGTTCTCTCAAATAATGATACTTGATGGAAATATGCTTTGTTTTAGCATGCATGAATGGATTCTTGGAAATGTTTATTGCACTTGTATTATCACAATAGATAATTACAGGTTCAAGAATTTTCATATGCATACATTCCAGTAACTGTTTGATCCATGCAATATTTGAGAAGTTTGCAACAAAAACAACATACTCTACTTCTACAGTAGAGTGAGAGATGCATCCTTGCTTCTTGTTGATCCATGTGACAAGTCTGTCACCCATAAAGAATGCTCCTCCAGTTGTTCTCTTCCAGTCATCAATATTTCTAGCCCAATCGACGTCGGTAAAGACCTTAAGTTCAAATTTTCCTTCTCTTCTATACCATAAGCCATATTCCTTTGTATTCTTTAGATATCTTAGGATTCTTTTCATAGCAGTCATATGTAATTCCCTGGGATTAGAATAAAATCTTGCAACTATTCCTACTGCATGTGCAATATCTGGTCTAGTATGTACAACATACATGAGTTTTCCAATCATTGATCTGCACAAAGTCTGATTTATCTCTAATGACTTGTCCTCCTTTGTTAGCTTACATCTAGTTGCTATTGGTGTTCCAGCTAGTTTGGATTCTTCCATCTTAAATATTTTCAGCACATCCTTGATGTATTTGGATTGTGTAATGAAAATACCTTCATCTTGTTGCATGATTTGCAAACCAAGAAAGAACTTGATCTCTCCAAATATAGACATCTCAAATTCTTTGCTCATTTCATTTGCAAATGATTTGCATAGCATATCATTGCCTCCAAAGATGATGTCATCAACAAATATCTCAGCAATCAAAATGTTAGCATCAATATCTTCCTTCAAATAAATATTACTGTTTTCACTAGTCCTTAGAAATCCAATACTTATAAGATAGGAATGAAGTCTTTCATACCAGGCTCGGGGTGCTTGTTTCAATCCATACAAGGCTTTATGTAGTCTACATACCATGTCCCTTTTTTTTGGATCAATAAACCCTTCTGGTTGTTCAATGTATATCTCTTCTTCAAGTATTCCATTTAGGAATGCAGACTTTACATCCATTTAATATACCTTGAATCCTTTACATGCAGCATAAGAAAGTAATATTCTTACTCCTTCTAGCCTAGAAATGGGTGCAAAGGTCTCTCCATAGTCAATCCATTCTTCTTGTGCATACCCCTTGCATACTAGTCTTGCTTTATTTCTGGTGACTTCTCCATTCTCATTTGGTTTATTCCTGAATATCCATTTTGTACCGATGAAATTCTTGCCATCTAGTCTTGATACAAGTGTCCATGTCTTGTTTTTCTCAATCTTCTCAATCTCTTCATTCATAGCACTAATCCATTCATCCTTATCAAGTGCAACATTGACAGATTTTAACTCATAATTACAAATTAGACATCTTGTGTTTAGAGACTTACTTCTAGTTCTCATACCAACCTTCTTGTCTCCAATGATCTAGTTCTGTGGATGGTTCCTTCTAAAATATCTGGCAAGTACAGGTTCAACTCTTTGTCTATCATCTTGATCATCATTTTTTCCTTCATTCTATTCTCCATCACTTTGTGCATCATTTTGAGCAATATCCCGATCGTCGATATTTGTAGCCTGATGCTCGAGTGCAATGATCTGTTGCTCGGGAGCTCTACATTATTGGTCAGGTAGAGTGTCAGTTTCTTCATTGTATACAAACCTATTGTAGTCCTTTGGTTATTTTTTTCTTTCCTTTTCATTCTTCTCTGCAAATTCATCTATCTTTACATTTTCACTTTCAACAATTTTGTTAGAGGATTTATTGAGACATTTATAAGCCTTGCGCTTGGTGGAATACCCTAGAAAGATTCCTTCATCACTCTTGGAGTCAAGTTTTCCATTTCTATCATCTTTTAAGATATAACATTGACTACCAAAATTTTTGAAGTAACTTACATTGGGTGCGTAACCATACCAAAGCTCATAAGGTGTCTTCTTGGTGTCTTTCTTCAATTGTACTTTGTTCAATGTTTAAACAACAGTACTGACAGCTTCCCTCTAGAATATTTGGGTGATGCCTTTCTCTATCATTAGTGTCCTTGCACAATCAACTATGGATCTGTTCCTTCTTTCAGTAATTCCATTTTTTTGTGGTGTTCTTGGTGTAGAGACCTGTCTTTTGATTCCATGCTCATTACAAAAGTTAGTGAATTCATCTGAAATAAATTCCTCTCCTCTATCTAATCTTAAGCATTTCAATTCTTTACCACTTTGTTTCTCTACCATTGCTTTGTACTATTTAAACATCTTGAATGCTTTAGATTTATCTTTTAGAAACATTACTATCATCATTCTAGAGTAATCATCAATAAAGAGAATAAAATATCTATCACCATAATGACTCTTTGTCCTCATAGGTCCATATAGATCAGTATGGACAAATTCTAGATTGACATCATATGTATGGGTTTTTCTTTTGAAACTAGACTTTGTCATCTTACCTTTTTGACAATTCTTACACATGATATTGTCGAGCTTAATCATCGTCAGTAAACCTCTTACATTTCTCTTTTTGCTTATCTTTATCATGTTGTCAAAGTTCACATGCCACAATATTTTGTGCCACAACCATATGTCTTTGTTTCTAGCCATTAAGCAAGTGGTGTCAGTATCATTCAGATAGAATAAGTTACCTTTTGTCTTCTCACCGGTACCGATCAGATTTCTTGATTCATTAAAGATCTTTGCCTTCTTTTCAAATGCTACTCTGTGACCTGAATTATTCAACTGAGAAACACTCAAAAGATTATAATTCAATCCTTTTTGTAGACACCCTAAAATGGATAGGCTTGCGACTTTACATTAAAAACACTAATTTTTATCTATTAATTAATGGTTTTTTAATCATTAATTAATCATCTATTTTCCTCTAAATTCATTCCCCAAATCATCTAATCAAATTTTCAAAATTAATTAAATAATTAATTTTATTTAATTAAATAACTTTAATTGATTAATTACCATTAATTGATTAATTAAACTCAATTTCCTATAGTTTAAATTTAAATATTTAAACTTATTAATTAAATTCTTCCAATTAAATTAATTTAATTTCATCAAATAAAACAATTCTTAAATAAAAAAGAATACAATTATCTCACACGTTGAAAACAATAATTAAATAAATGAATTAAATATTCATTTATCTTCAAAGAGATAACTCCAATCAGATCACATGGGTTACTCCACCCATCTCTCTAGTCCACATGGGTAACTTCACCCACCTCTTC
>MU226477.1:7572984-7584968 GCA_018584345.1 Thuja plicata
ACTTTAGATATGAGTGCAGTTTCTACATACCTTTCTTCATCATCATCTGAATCATCTTTTACTGCCAAAAACACCATCTCGATGTCTTCATCAGATTCAGTGTCAGTATCATCATCTTTGCATTTTTTTGGGTAACTGGCCTTCTTTCCTTTGTCCTTGTAATCTAGGGTATCTCTTCTTTCTGATTGTCGATTACTTTTGTAATCACTTCTGTCATACTTCTTTTCAAATGACTTGTCGTTACTTTTGTCATCTTTTCTTCTGTTAGGACATCTTGCAGCAAAGTCTCCAATCCCTTTACAATTAAAAAAAATAAGTGGTAATTTACCATTGTATTTAACTTTGCTTCTCTGCATTCTTCTATCCATAAGTTCTTCAATTTCATCAAGATCTTCTTCTTCACTTTCACTATCACTATCTTTTCTCATAGTATGTTTATGACTTGATTTACTTATTCTCAAAGAAGATTTGAATGCAGACTCTATGTTTGGTAAGACACTATTGTATAGTCAGAAAATGGAAGCACTTCCATGGTGGATTGGTTTATCCTTCTGAGTAGGTGGTTTGGGGTCATATTAGGCACCTTGAATGGGTTCTTGACTTTGACCTGGCTTTCCTCCTATTATGCCTTTCTGTCCACTTCTTTCCATCTAGTTTTCTGCATTCTGGACTGCAGACCTGAGATCTTGGACCTCAAGGTCAGGGTCAACCTTTTGGGTCTATTTTGACCTCAACCCTGACCTAGGTCAAGGTCAACCTTGACCTTGACCCAAGGTTCAAATCTCAGGGACCCACAATTTCTGGATGTCGGTCTTTGCAAAAAGTTATTTCCCGCTTCCAGGTCAGTTGTTTTGGGTTTCGAAGTATTGATTCCTAAATTATATTTAACATAGGTCCACTTCTAGGGGCATGGGTCCAATTAGGATTTAATTCTCCTATGTAGGCATCCTTAGAAGATTGTGCCCTAGTTTCATATAAAAGGAAGCTTTCTCCTCTCATTTTCTCTAACCATCAACCAAGTAAGAAAATGTGATCAAGCAAAAAGTTCAAGAATCCATTGTTCTACATGTTTCCAAGCTTTCAAGGTGTTCAAGTATTCCTCTCAAGCATTCAAGTTCTCCATTGAAGATCAAGGATTCAAGCTTTCAAGCCTTTGAATGGATTAGGTTCAAACATTCAAGATTCATCATTCAAACCCTAGATCTAGCCATCATGGTGGTGTGATCTTCCTTCAAAATCCTTTGTGCATCCTCAAACACTCATTCATTCTCTTCAAGGTGGATTTAAAGCATACAATCATGGAGGTTTATAGTTTCTATTGAGTCCAAAATTTCATACTTACATACTTGCTACATTTGAATTACAATTGCATATCTATTTAATATCATAGCTTCATTGTTAGATTCAATTCTACTACTTGCTAGCATTCTATACTTTATTTATTTCAAGGTTAATTTCTAAATCGGGGTTTGACTAAGGAAAACTACTCCCCCAACAAAAAAACCTCTTTTTCTTGTAGGTACAGGTTTGGGACTACAGATTTGGACTCAGATCTGGATACCCTTTTCGACTTTCTTTCAGGCTCCGCAAATAGATTTTCTGTCGACGTTGTGCAGGTCAGGGTCAACATTATTGGGTCAGGGGTGACATTTGTGGGTCAAGGTCAACCTTTTTCATAAGACGATGTCAGATCAGAAAAATATTTTTGGGTTTTGTTCATCTCTGTGTTCTAGTTCTGAATCATACTTTAGATTTTCCAGAAATAGTCTATAGACCTCAGAAAATAGCTTTCTTTGATTTACAATATTTCAAGGTTAGTGTATTTCTCCTATCCATTTCAATTCAAATCCTTAATCATTCTAAATCTATCACACATTTACATTCATTTCAAAACACATTTTAAGAGGGAAACCTAGGATCTCCTTCTTTATTCTTATTTTCAATAGATTGATTCATTTATGCATTGATCCTTTTTGGGTTGATCAATTTGGATCCTTCCTTTGTGAATTTGAGAATAAAGGGGAATGTCTTATTTAATCCTCCACTCTAAACATTAAATGTAAGGTGATAAGTGATTTGAGTATCAAAACACTCTTATTCCATAAATATCAATTTTCTCCTTTACAACTATTATCAAAGTTGTTCATCTCAAATGAAATCAATCTTCCAATCAAACTGTCTAGAGTAACATTGCTATTTTCTACTGCTCTCATTTCTTGTATGGCATATACTCTAATAGCATAAGTAGGCAGTAAGGTTCTTATAATTTAACTTACCAATGTATCTTCTTTTAGTACACCTCCAAATCCTCGGATAACATTGACTACCTCTTTGATTCTTGTGTTGTACTGTGTGATGTTTTCACCTTCTTTCATTTTGAGGTCATCAAAATTTCCTCTAAGGCTTTCTGCCTTGCCTCTCAAAACATTCTTGTCACCACCATGTACAAGCATCAATTCATCCCACATCTACTTTGCAGTCTTACAGGTTTTGACATCTTAAAATTCAACATTGAAGAGTGAGGAAGCAAGCTCTATCATCATGGAGTTGTGTTCATGCTTCTCTCTCATTTTTTTAACTGTGGGTGCTCCTGTGGGCAACACATATTTAGTATCTAAGTATTGAGTAACATCATTTCCAATACCTAATAAGTGGAGTCTTATTCTGCTTTGCCATGAAGCAAAATTGTCTTTGTTCAACTTGGTCACATCTTGTCTGTTCATCTTGTGATCTTTAGCTTAGGTCTTGAAACCTTCCTATCTAAGCACACAAGATCTGATACTAATTGCTAGTAATAACTGAGAGGGCGGGGGGGTGAATCAGTGGCCTCAAAAATTAATCCTTAAATCAACCCTTAAAACTTATTACCACTTTTAAGCCTCTGGTTATACTTAGAACTACAAGATGAATGCCTTGAAATACTTATAATAGATTACTACTTGTCGGAATGCTTTGTTAAACCTTCTTTTGTATGTTTACCGATAAGCAGTCTTTCATTTACCGAAACACAGTAAATAGCTAGAGTATACCGATCAATCCAAAATTGCATATGTGAGATGTAAAATAGTAAAGTAATGAAACATAAACACATAACACATAGATTTTTAACGTGGAAACCCTATTAAGGGAAAAAAACATTGGGACCGGTACCCCAAATTTTCACTCTTCTGAAGTGAGCTCAGTCAAGGGCCAACCCTGTTAAACGTTACAAACACACTGTTAGGTGTGACCTTGTTAGAGGATTTAAAAGATAGTTTGTCACCTAGTATATGGCATCTAATGCTACCATCCTTGATCAAACACTCACTTGGCCTGTCAATAGGTATCAGGCATATCCAATGCTACTTTCTATGATCAAAAGTTTTGATAATCCTTAGGATGTATCTCAATTAAAAAAGAATTTTAAGTCATTCTCGGTTAAGAGACTTGATGCTTCAATGGTTAAACTAAAACATTAAATGATATGTTCACACATACAACTTAAATTCCAGATTTTCAGATCTATTGTAAGTGCATTACCTCTCTGATCAATATAATCAATTCAATACCTTTGCTCCACACTGTTATGCTCTGTGATGTTGTTTCATTGTTCATCGGTGTCTACAGAATCTAGCTCTTTTCCTTAGCTTGTTGATCAGGACTGAATGAAGACTTTCTTATCCTTCAGAATTTCTTTAGCATCTTTCCTTTTTTCTCTTCACCCCACACAATTTGTAATGAATTGGGTTTGTCTCTTTATAGACATGATTCACCATTTTCTTGGCTTTCTTGATTCTTGGCGTGATCCACAATTCTCACCAATTAGATTTAATGCAAAACTCCATTTTTATCTCGTAGAGATCTTCTTGCCAATTGGACAAAGCAGCTTTAAATCCTTTACTTATCATCAATTTTATCTGGTCGATTAAAACAATGATAAGTATCAGTTAAGTCTATTTATAGCTCTTGACAGCTAAGCATTTTGTCATTTCTGAACTCTCTGTTCTTTTGATCAACACTTCAGTTAGTCATCAGTGATAACTGACTGTTCTATCAGTGTGACTTCAATTGTCATTGGGATCTCTGTCCTTGTCTTTTCTGTCAGGCAACACTGTAATTTTGTCTGTCGGGTTACTCTGTGCTTTTCTCGTCGGGCAATACTGTGACTTTGGTCATCGGTAATGTTGTGCATTTGCTCGTCGGGTAACACTATGACTTTTCTCTTTACTCTGACCATCAATGTGCACTCTGGCGGTGTATACAGTCACTTTGTGAATACTTGACTTATATGCATTACTGATAGAATAGCCTTTGATTCACCAGTTCTTTGAAGTCTTTGGCAGCATGTTCATGACCATACAGATTATATCAAGTTGACATCAATGAAAATACAATATATTAACTGATTTAATGCCTTGCATGATCATCAACTTAACATCTTCAAACATTCAATCAGTTATAGTTCATCAATTTTCTCCTCTTCTTTAATCGATAATTATATATTGTTTTATAAAGGGGTATGTTGACATCATTGCCAAGCACCCTTATCGTTGGGACTGGATGATGATTGTTTTATTGCTGATGACTGATTCGTAGATGATCATTATTGGTTAGGTATAAGTGTTTGCTCCTTCTTAGTGATCGCTCTAATCATGATCAACTAATACGATTTTATTATTATCAGTTCATTCCATAGTCGACTTTATGCACATAATTATCACTGATGACCAGTGACCGTTGTTATATGATGTTGTTGTTGACTACTATCATGTTTAGTATAATTATTTTATATGTGGTTTGGATATATACTATGCTTATCATATATATGTTGATATGAGTTATTATTGATTAATTATAATAATCAATAATATTGTATTGATTAATAATAACATTATATATCACTAATGTGGTTAAGTAAAGATATTAACCATCTATGAATAGTATATTAGTGTTATTGATTATGGCTTGTGATGATTTGTGATGGATTCTTATTTATTTTAATAATAATTTTAAATATTTAATTAAAACTTGTTTAATCTTATACCATCCTGTTTATATTATTATAATATTTTAATATTATTATGTATTAAATCCTTATTAGAAAAGGGGACATCACATGTCCACATGGATGGTGTCCTCATCACCTATAGCCCTGCCTCTCCTATGCGATCCTCTACCACCAAACGACATATGAGAACACTCACGCTCTCTCCCCCTACTCCTTGCTTAGACATACGAGAATGTTTCAATGTGAAACTTCATGCTGAGTACCCTCATGTTGTGACTCGTGAACTCTAGGTCCCAACCGAGCGATGAATTCCTCAAGAAAAGGCACCAATGCCTCCACACCACCCTGGTTCTCTCCCTGCCTTTCCTCCTCCCTTTTGTCCTCCTTAATATGCTCTTCCTCATGATATTCTTCCTCATGGTCATTCCGACCGACATTCCTTTGGTCACGACCTCGTCCACGTCTACATTTGTGAGGCATCCTTGATAGGCCAACAAGGAAAGGGTCAGAACCACAAGATAATTCCATAAAACATACCACAAGAATAACCATAATAAAAGAATCAAGTATTAACATATATATACACTCCAACACTAAAACCACCACAATGGGATCATAACATAGAGATCCCATTTTTAGAACATGGGCTCTAATACTAGATGTAATGCCCCGCCCAGGAATCCTTGGAAACAAGGATAAAACCAATACTAAGGTAACAATTTTTTTTAAAAAGTAAATACATAATGCATATCATAGTGCAAAGAAGAAGTCTAACACAACACAAAGAAATCCCAAGCATGAACCAACACCAACATACATTATCGACTACATGGTTAACATACAAGGTTCACCCAATTACTACGTTATTCCACATCGATTCTTTTTTAAGCCCAAAGTACAATTCCTACCATGGTTAAATCATAAAAGTTCATTTACCAAATTAAATTGCAAGGACGTCCATGGATTACATTCACTTACACCAAAAACATCTGATACCTAAACTGTTCCACTTTGGGAAGGTATATCATCAAAAAGGGTATCTGGAAAACTATCCTGCATCCTCTGGTTGAGGATGGAAATGCCCTATGTCTGTGAAATGAAAAAACAGAGAGGAAAGCCAACAGATTCTCGTACGACAAAGAACTTTTCTCATACAAAAAATAACTTCCAAAATGAAAAAATACTAGGTCTGAAATGACAATATACCCATTCCCATACAACAAAGTATACTTTGTCCTACGTCAATGCACTGGACTTCATCTAGGCTCTATTTTGGAAGCCGTAACTTTTGCATCTGGAGTCTGATTGACTCCATTCAAAATGCATCAGAAAGGTCTTGAAGAGATCTATGATATAAAGAGCCTAAACCCATATCAAGACATCCACATTTTTTTTCATCCACTTGAATTGAGTGCAATTCAAAAGCAGTTGACAGTTATTGCCAAAACTTGCAACGAATGGTCCCCTCAGTCTCAAGACTCATTAGACTTGATGAAACCAAGGTTTGACATGAAATACAAGCTAGCTCCACACCAAAGTTTACCAGATACACATGTATCAAGGCTATGGACACTCGACTACACCAAAAGCATAAACACAACATAATAGAAGGAATAAGCATCTAGATCATCTACAACCATTACAAAAACATGAATACAAGATAACTATGTATCAATTATTGAAAGTAACATGAAGAATAAGTGAGCGACATGCTCCAATTATGCAACTAGAAGAAGATCATCTTTGTATGTCAATACCCATCAGTGATATAGGTGAGAAATGCCACCCAACCATGTGGTACCCGCATGTCCACCCCGTCCTGCACAATGGAGATAATGACTTGGCCACAATCACATAAAACACACGCAAGAAAGTGGCTACACATGTAACACCCCAAAATTGGCACCTTATAATTCTAATCAATTTTGGTGCATTCCTTCAATTTTCTCATTTCCGAAGTCCTATTGTACTAGGCAAATTATCCTCCTAATTGACTTTAATTGACTGAATCTCAAATGCAGAAAACTCAAATTTGCATAAATCTGATATTATATTTAATTCCTAAATTATCAAGGTTTATTAGCTAAAAATCCCTATGATTAATTGATTTAATTCTAAAGTCCTAAGTGCTTTTAAATTAAATTGATTCCACCTCCTTTAGCTAATATACATAAAAAGGAATTGAATAGTTATTTAATTGATTGAATGGATTATCCTCAAAAAGAATTCCATAATTCTATATGAAAGGTCATTCATGTGGCAATAATCCATCCTTTTTATTAAATAATTCATGCTTTTTTGTCTGAATCTCAATTCTTGGAAATGAAGAGGCAATCGTTTCTTTTCAAGAAACTCTTCACCCTCTTTCCATGGCTTTTCTATAAATTGGACCCCTTTTTATTCATTAGAGAGGATGATTTTTGAGAGCATCAAATCTATAGTGAAATTTGCATTAATTATTACATGCTTTTGAGTTTAAATTGCATAATTACATTAATTTCAATTTGGATTAGTAATGATATTTTGATTTTATTTGCAATTCATTTACATATCTAACATCTCAATTTCATCTTTCAAGCTTTCTAGTTTAAGTGCAATTTCAATTCTAGTTTAAATTGAATTTCAATTCTAAGATTAAGAGCATTTCAAGCTTTCATAGATTAATTGCATTTCATTTCATAGAGTATTTTCAATTTCAATTTCATGGATTATTGGCAATTCCATTTTCTCTCATGCTTTAGAAATACTCCATGTTAGCAATGGTTAGGTTGTTGGCTCTCGTTCTGAGAGTAAATTCGACATCCACAACTAATTAGGAGGCAGCAAGTCACTTCAATCGAATTTGTAGGATGAACAATTCATGTTTCTCTTTGTGAATTGAACGATTGAGTAAGGACTATGCTGAGTTTGCGCCTGATTTAGAGGCCACATTCAAGCACACACATTTTGGCACCCACCGTGGGGCAGAAAAAATGATTTCTGGCCTCATTTTTGAACTTTTTGACAGTGATTTGGGAACTCTGCCGTACGTCCGTACAACACTGGTACGGAGTCTCACGCGAGGTTTCAAGTCAATCCATGTGAAGTTTTTCTCTTTGTAGCACTCTATCATGTGAAGAAATAGAAAGCTCATGCGCCTCAAAGTACTTTCTCATGTGCAGCGAAGTACTTCCTTGCGCGAAATTTAGCAGACAGACATTTCATTTCCAGAATTTGTAATTTGCTGCTTTTCTTTTCTGACATCTGCTCTTCTATGATTTTTTCTATTTCTAATTTTTGTTGTAGCATAACAGTGGTTTGCAGGTTCACTTGTCAAAGATCAAAAAACTTTCTAACAGTTTGCTTGCAGGACGATTGTTAAAGGCATAATCAAAACGTCATGTTTGTTTACTATTTTTCATTCACATAGTTTAAATAGGGCTTTGTTAAAATTTCATAAGGATCCCAATAGTAAAGTAGGGAAATAGGCTCTTCATTAAATGGAAGTGATTTCCATAGATGAAACCAAGACCCAGATGTTTCTAGCATGATGAATACTTGGGGAAGCAAAGCAAGATAGCGAATATTTAGCACTTCTACTTGTTAGGGGATTATGCTCTTCTCTCTTTGAGAGAATCAGAAACCCAAAGGCTTGTGGATTCAGTGGAGTGAAACTATCTTGGTGATGAATATGCTTGATGTGTTTGGGTAAGGTGAAAAGGTAGAGAAGTATGCTTTTTTCTCTTTGAGAGAATCAGAAAATCAAACCCTTGAATTCGAACCAAGTTGTGTCACCTTTAGAGGGCCTGCCGGAAGTTGAACCTCCGGGAATGACCCAAGTGAGTACACACCTATTGCCGGTGATTCCACCTCACTCTAATAAAGTCTAATTTGTTGAGTCCAAATACTCCAAATCCATGGTAACTTCTTTCTCATGATTTTGACTATCATCGTGAGAAAGCCTTGTTTGTCATACTGAGCGGCGCCACTCCCAGCCTTGCTTGCAAGGGTGTATGAATTACAAGTGTTGGTGTGGCTACAAGGCCCCAACTTTGTATTAGAGGCACCAAAGGTTATTGTTAATGGAAGCCTACTAAACACTCTCTTAGTTAGATGCCTACCTAGTTCACCTTCGAAAGGAGACATAATCTGTGCGCAGGGAGAGGGAAGAATCTCTCCTCTAGATTCTTGACATAGGTATGCACTTGGATGCTTGAAGTGGTATATGACACTGGTCCTTGCTTTAAGGGTAACCTTCAAACATATATACTTAGTCCTTGGAAACACCAAAAACACGGGCACTCTTTCGAGGGTGACACTGCTGTGTGAGGTGCATGCATACACATAAGACAGTGGGGCACATATTTTGTCTTCTCAACCAATTTTCTTTGTAGGGATAATTGAGTGTTTGTTCTTGAGTCTTAAACTGTCCAAATCATCATCAAACAAAGACTCCCATTATTTTTCCAAGTTGCTTTATCCTTGGTAGAATTGTTTACGACTACAATTTGTGTCACTACTGCTTGATTGAAATGTCGTGTTTGTAAACGAGTGCTTTTCACCTTGAAACGGAGATTGCTGATTCGTATCATCATAAAACTGCCCTGAACCTGAAAATTCTATCAGAGAATAGTTCCTACTGTGTCTCAAAATCTGGTTTTATCTTGAAAACTGAGTCCATTTACTGAAATTTGGTCTTTTCTCGCGCGAAATTTTAGAAACCTAGCACTTGCTCGCGCGAGCTGGCATTTTCTTGCATGAAGTTTAGCACTTTATCACATGGTGAGGCATTTCCTCACGTGAATCTATATCCTAGCGTTCAAAACAATGACCTTTTTCCCGTTAACTGGTGAACTTTCTGCCTGATCTACCTTTTGTCTGGCATCTAATTGCTTATTTCCTCGTTGTCTACAGTCTGAAACTAGTTGTTTCGAGTTGTGAACTGGCTGATTCTTACTCAAACTTGTCTTGTCTCTTTGTCTATGTCCTATCTTTTTGTGTTTTCATACCTTGTGACACGATCGTCATATCTTGGCTGTTCTAGCCATACTCTCGATGACTTGTGTCGGGTGCATCTCACACCTTGGTTGTTCTAGCCTATTACCTCTTTTTTTTGATATCTCTAGAGACAGAGTTTTGAGTCAGATCTTAAATTTCCTCTTATTTTAGCTTCATCTATGCCTTTTACAACTAGGAGTGGCAATAATTTTCCCATAGGCGGTTCCGGAGTAGGTAGAAGTAAACATTGCAATCAAGGGAAAGGTCATTCTGAACCCGTTATTCAAGTTGATAATCAAGAGGGATCCTCACATTCCTCTAACCCATTCAGTATGGATTTGAGTCCTAATCAAAAACCAGTGTTGTAGATGTGTTCTAATTCATTGTTTCAAGATCAGCATAATCCATTTCTTTTAGATCAACTAGGCTTCAAAAAATCACCCGTTTGGGTTGATCCTATTAACGATCCTCGCTACCTTAGTGATCCTTTCCAACACTTCAATCCTTTTGATTCACCAAAGAACACATTGGTTATGAGTCCTTGACGCGATACTCACACTTATACTGAAGGAGTGCACACAGAACAATCTCACGTTAACAACATGACATCTCCTTTTGATTACACGCAAGGTCACGACCAATCCCAACATGAACAAGGTCATCAAGAAGAAGAAAATCACCAAGGTCAAGATTAGACTTATAGTATTTATGAAATCCTTGGTAATGATGATGAGCCAATAACTCAAAATGACATAGACGAAGCAAAGTCTAATAAATATCTAATCAAAATGATGGAAATTCTCCTTGCGGAAGACAAAGAAAAATACTTCCTAGATTTGGCAAAACAAGGGGTCAAGTTACCCGCAAACTTCCAAGTGGAAACACTTGTGGCTAAGGAAGAGGAAAGTGAGACCTCCAAATTGCATAAGATAATTCAAGACATGCAAGGTCAAATCAGCCAACTTATGAAAGATAAAGAAAAACCAATGCAACAGTTCACAATGGAAAGTATATGTCCTTTTCCGTTTGATAGGAGTATTGTTATGCCACCTTTTCCCAAAGGTGTAGAGCTTCCTAAATATGAAAAGTATCTAGGTACCAAGGATCCTCAAGATCATTTAAGAGAATTTGGTGCCTTATCAATGGAGTTTATACATGATAAAACATATTTGATTCATCTTTTTCCACGAAGTTTTGGTGGACCTGCCATGGAGTGGTTTTCGCGACTACCCATTGGTATCAAGACTTTTGACGAGATTGCCAATCTCTTTATACAAAATTGTTCTCACAATATTCAACATCCTGTCAATATAAGGGACCTTTGCAACCTCAAGAAAAGGCAAGGGGAACCATTCTTAACATTTCTCCAAAGATGGAGACAACTTTGCACAAAGTACCCTCGCAAAATACCTGAATCTGAGAAACTCGATATATTCTTGGATAATCTCACCCCTGATTTTGGGTATCAAGTCCAACTTCAAGGTCCCCTTAATTTTTATAGTATGATAAAACAAGCTGTGAGAATAGAAGCATTCATTGTTAAAGAAGGTGAATTGACTTTGAATAAAGATAACAAACAAAACCCCTCATCTTCCAACAAAGATAAAGGGAAATTTTCCAACAAAAATAGGGATGTTGTGAATGATGGGGTGGTCGATAACATGACTTCAACTTCTTCGAAACTGGTCTTCAATCTCACCTTTGGTATACAAGCAACCAAAGCTGTTGAAAATACTGCAACCAATACTCAACAACCTTCTAGATTTTATGGCAATAAACCTTGGGCACCACGACCCAAGTGTGAGTTTACTTCTTTGGGAGAACCGCTTGATGTGGTTTTCAAAACTTTGGTGCAAAATCAGATTCTTTCTCCTTCTGAGAAACGTTTATATGATCTGCAACCATGACCTCATTGGTGGAATGAGAATGCTTACTGTGACTACCATCAAAACAAAGGTCATAAGACTGCTACATGTCTCCAATTGCGTCATAAAGTCCAAGATTTGATTGATAACAAGGT
>MU226477.1:7585039-7598835 GCA_018584345.1 Thuja plicata
TACACACATACCACTTACGATAATGTTATCAACATGATTGAACCAGTGGAAGTGGAATATTGCAATATGTTTACTAGAAAGGGAAGTGGGAATGCTTCTAAACCCAGAACCCCATTTGTCTTGAGAGTTCCTGGGTCTTGATTATCAGAATCTAAAAAATCTCGAGATTGTGCTAACATTGTTACTAGATCTCAGGCTAAAATAACTATCAAGGGTCCTAACCCTTCTGCTGCTACACCCATGCCAAAACAAACTACAGATAAGACTATTGTTGGCTCTACCAACAAGACCACGAAGGTGGTCCCTACGCCTCCTACTACTGGTTATAGCATTCTTGACCAGCTTCAAAGAACCAATGCTCAGAAAACTATTTTTGAGCTATTGAAGATCTCGCCTGCTCATAGGCAGATTCTGGACAAAGCTCTCACAGAAGCTAATGTCCCCAAACATATCAATCTCGATCAGTTTCAATCCATGTTGGGTCACTTAACTTCACCACATTATTTTTCCTTCTCTAAAGAAGATGATCACTCAATTAGTCACCCGCTCAATGCTCCTCTGCACATAGAAGTCATGATAGGCAAACAACTAGTCTGCCACGTCCTCATTGACAATGGTGCTAGTCTCAATATTTGCTCCGCTCATTTTCTTGCTCAGCTAGGGTATGGCAAAGATTGCATAGATTATCATAAAAGAATTACCATTAAGGCCTATGCTGAAGAAGAGAGAAAATCTAAAGGTCTAGTTGTGCTCTCCATTCAGGTTGGTCCAGTTGAAAGAGACATCACATGTCAGGTGCTAGATCTTCCTCTTGCGTATAATATCTTGCTAGGGAGACCATGGATCCATGAGATGCAAGTGGTTCCTTCTAGATACCATCAGTGTATTAAGTTTTCTTTTCAAGGCGTAGAGGTGACAATTCTTGCCAGTATGGGATCTTCTTGTAATTTGCTTACTCAATCAGCTGATAGTCTTGTTCCAACTAATAGAGAATACACAGAACTTTGTGATGCCAAGCTCAGAGATATGGAATAGACACTGAAAATCATAGACATAGGCATGGGAGGATATCAAATAGAACCCATGCTATCTTTAGCAGCTCTACCTCCGTCTCCCCATTCTTATGGGAGACCTTCTGAGAAAAATAGATCTTCTGCTACTCTTGAGATAGTTTATGACACTGTATTTGTACAGTCCTCTGCACAATTAGAAGATGAGGATGAGGAAAGAGCTATTAAGGCTTGGCTTTGCAAAGGAAAGAACATAGCTAAACAGACTACCCCGACTCAAGAACTAAACCCCAACAATGAAGGTCTTAAGATTATGAAGCATTTTGGATACAAAGGGAGTGGCCCAATAGGGGTGAATGGTAATGGGTTACTAGAACCTATTCAAGCTATAGGTCAAAAGACAAAAGACACCACTAGTTTAGGTTTCAAAAAGATCCTGTTCCATCTAGGGATCAATAAGTTTGTGCCAAAAGTAGAGCCTTCACCAAAACCTGAAGGTACAACTGTAGTTGATGACATAGAAGATAGCTCAAATGAGGATTGTTTTCCTTATCCCATTCCTCTAGACCTAGAATCATTCTTTGCTAAGCCAAATAATTTTGTACCACGTGTCAGTACAGCCAAGAGTGACAACGATTCTGATAAAACTACTCCACTTGATGCACTAACCTATGAACAATGGAAAGTGTTTCAAGATCCTAACTTCCAAGGTGAAAGATACATACCACCAGAGTTTCAAGAATGGTTGGCACAAGAACGGGATGGTATTGCAAGAACTCCTAAACCTTCATGGTGCAAGCACCCAAGTTGAAGTTTGGATACAGACTCTCATGAATATGAGTTTGATAGTTTTTCAGAAGGATCTTATGAAAAACTTCTCGATGTAAGTGAGGGGTCTAGTGAAAGATCTAACGAGTCTGAGTCTATAAATGTTATCATGTCTTCTACTTCAGTCATTAGGGATCAAAAGTATTCAAACACACCTTTGGAAGAGATCAATTTAGCTCTTAGCTTGCTAGTTAATGATTTTGATGACTATACTGTGAACGCACTTAAACCTGTCACATCTCTTTCCCTCCGACATCCTAAATTAATAGATTGGAATTCCCCTTCTTCATCCAGTGATGTCCTTACATTCCAGAATGATTACACCCTAGCCTGCTACCTTCATGCTGTGGAACCTGTGACATCCTCCACTAGTGAAGAAAGTGTCAACATGATCGAGGCTGACATCAAGTATCTTAGTCAAAAAATTAAAAGAAGAAAAAATAGGCACTCAGATGGTGAAAATCACATTGTGGCAGTATTAGAGCCAAAAAAAGTAAAAATAAAAGACGTATCTGAAGGTGAAAACCTCTCTAAGGCGTCTAAGGATGAGATACTTGATGCACTTCTGAGTCACTTCCAAGAACGCTCATCAGTGTTAATTGAGCCAACTTAGCCAGTAAATTTGGGAACATAAGAACATCCACACATCATTCATGTGGCCAAGTCATTATCTACAGAAGAACTTAAGGAATTCATAAAATTCTTCCAGGAGAAAAAGATAAATTTTGCATGGACGTATTCTGACATGCCGGGTGTGGATCCTGATCTCATTATGCATCACTTATCAATAGCTCCAGGTGTGAAACCAGTTAAACAAAAACTTAGAAAGATGCATCCGCATATGGCTTTATTGATCAAGGTAGAATTGGAAAAACTTCTAAAAGCTGGGTTCATCCGAGTGATTGATTATGCAGAGTGGATCTCTAATATAGTCCCAGTGACTAAACATGACAAATCTATCAGAGTTTGCACTAACTTTAGAGACTTAAATTTGGCATGTCCAAAAGATGATTTTCCACTTCCCAATATTGACATGATCATGGATATGACAACAAGATATGATATGTATTCGCTAATGGACGGTTTCTATGGCTATAATCAAATCAAAATTGTGCTAGAGGACCAAGAGAAGACCAATTTTACTTGTGCATGGGGTACATTCTGCTGGAATGTTATGCCCTTTGATCTAAAAAATGCTGGAAAATTTTTGATTGCGTCTTAACCCTAAGAAATGTGCATTTGTGGTTACTTCAGGAAAATTACTAGGCTATATCATCTCTACGAAGGGAATTGAGGTGGATCCAGCAAAGGTACAAGGTATAATGGAAATGCCTCCACCTCGTAATATCAAAAAAATCATAGGTCTCCAAGGTCAGCTCCAATCTATCAGGCATTTCATATCGCAGCTAGCTGACAAGTCACAACCATTCACCAAAACTCTGCATAAAGGTGTGACTTATGACTGGAACAAAGAATGTGAACAAGGCTTTCAACAGATCAAACAATAGCTAGGTAATCCTCCCATCTTGATGCCTCCTATTCAGGGGAAGCCTTTGATCTTATATATCTCAGCAACGGAAACATCTCTGGGTGCTCTCTTGGTCCAAGAAGATCAAAATCATAAAGAAAGCCATTTACTACATCAGTAGAACATTGGTCTCTTACAAAATGAATTATTCTGTAATTGAGAAAGCTTGCCTAGCAGTGGTGTTTGCTTCCAAGAAGTTACGACACTACATGTTGGATCACACTACAAGGTTAATCGCAAAAATAGACCTATTAAAATACTTACTCATTAAAGCTATCATCACAAGTAGACTAGCTAAATGGGTCATGCTTCTTAGTGAATTTGATATTGAATATGTTGAGAGGAAAGTTATCAAAGGACAAGCGATCACGGATTAGTTGGCTGAAGCACCCATTATAGATCATCAACCATTAAGGATGGAATTCCCAGATGAGTCCATCATGCTTATCACACATAAGACATGGACAATGTTCTTTGATGGTTCATTCACCCAACAGGGGTCAGGAAATAGAATTCTGTTTATCACACCTCAGCGATATTCCTTACCAAAGGCATACAAAATGATGTTTCCTTGTACCAATAACACTACTGAGTATGAAGCTTTGATCAATGGGCTAAAGATCACTACTGAATGGTGAGTGGATGAATTAAAAGTCTTTGGAGACTCACAACTGGTTATCAATCAAGTGAACGACATCTATCAGATGAAATATGAAAAGCTAGTGCCCTATAAAAAGATGGTTGACAGCCTTAAGAAATACTTTGCACATGTTACTTTTAATCAAATTCCCAGGGTGGATAATAAATTAGCTGATGTTATGGCTACTCTATCTTCTATGTTAAAAATGCCAAAGAATGATTTCAGACATGAGTTCCTAGTGGAGATGTTATGCTACCCTACCTATGACTCTCCTGACTCCCGGATGATCTGTTCATTCATTGGACATGATTCATCCCACTACCACCACATCTACTCTTATGTCAGTGACCAAATTATTCCTTACACATATACTAGAAATGAAAAATGTCACCTAATCCGCAGTGCTTCATGGTATGTTATCGTAGCTAACGACTTGTATAGACGAGGTCTAGACGGTACCCTTCTTAGGTGTCTAGAACCTGATGAGTCCAAACGCGCATTAGAAGAGGTACATGAAGGCATTTGTGGTTCTCACTCAAATGGTCTGACACTGGTTTGTAAACTTATTAGAGCTGGTTATTATTGGCCCGATATGGAGAAGGAAGCTACACATTTTTCCAAGTCTTGCAAACAATGTCAACTCCATGGTAATTTGATTCATGCTCCAACCAAGGAGCTTATTCCCTTCATCACTTTCTATCCATTTCAATAGTGGGCTTTCAACTTAGTAGGCCAGATATATCCATCTTATTTGAGAGGACATAAGTACATTATCACTGCTATGGATTATTTTACTAAATGGGTTGAGACAGTACCTCTCACTATAGCTGATGGCAAATCTGTAGCTATGTTTATACTAAACATATCATCTATAGATATGGTGTACCCTCCTCTATTATCACTAACAATGGAGGACAATTCAACAACAAAGATCTGACAAATTTATGCACTAAGTTAAAGATTATTCAACATTGATCTTCTATTTATTACCCCTACGGTAATGGACAGGATAAAGCTTCCAACAAGACAATTCTCAAGATCCTACACCGTACGATACACAAATTTGGATGAGATTGGCATCTCCAGATCAATCTGGCCTTATGGGCCTATCGCACCAGTATAAGAACTCTAATAGGGGCCATGCCCTTTGCTTTAGTCTATGGTGCAGATGCAGTACTTCCTATTGAGGTTGAGATTCCTACCTTGCGAGTCTCTCTGAAGGGCCTCATTACAGATGACGATATCAGAATATCTTGGCTACAAGAGCTTGAATTTCTGGATGAACGTCAGAAGGTGGTGTTCGATCATGTCAAAGTATATCAAAAGAGGATATCTAAGATCTATAACAAGAAGGTTAGACCAAGAGACTTCCAAATGGGTGATCTCGTCCTGAGAGAGAACCCTAAAAATCAGCAACAATGGACTCAGAAAGGGAAATTTGAGCCAAACTGGCTTGGTCCTTATGTTATTACTGCAGTATTTGGGTCTGGTGCCTATCATCTCTCCACTACAGAAGGTGAACAACTCAAAGAGCCCATCAACTCTCTTCACTTGAAGAAACTCTATAGTTGAGATATCTTTTGCATGCTCATGTACATACTTTATTCTGAGAAAATCCTAAAAATTGTAAAATGTCCTGAAAAAATGATCATCTTAGTGAAAACCTAGAAAATAGGTGCTTTGATGTATCTATTATCCTAGTGAAAACTTGGTAAACAGGTGCCTTGATAATACCAAAAAAAATGAAAAAATGAAAAAATACAAAAGAATCAAAAAATGAAAAAAGAACAAAAAAATTGAAAAAAATGAAAATACAAAAAAAGAAAAAAAGAGAAAAATGTGCCATTGATGAAAACCTAGTAAATAGGCGTCATGGTAGAAAAAATAGAATTTCTGCCAAGATGGTAAAAACCTGGTAAATAGGCGCCTCTTGTTTCACAATGCTTTATCTGTCACAGCATCTCTTGGCTTTCTCACAGTTGCTCTTCTTCTTTCCCGCTTCAGTTTTCTTTCCTGCTTTAGGTCACTTTCCTGCTTTAGTGTGCTCATGCATTTGCTTTCAGTCATCTTCGAGATTTTTTTTGACCTCACATGGATTGAAACTAGTCACACTCGGGGGCATGTTCCTTGTCTAGGGGGCATTGTCTTATCTTTTTGGAGTCTTTCTCCTTTTGCATCGGTCACCAGTGGATCTCACTGCGTCTGCCTGCCGATGCTTCGTAGCACTTCATCTCTCCTTGAGACTCTCTTTCGCATCAGTCACCAGTGGTTGTCACTGCGTCTACCTACTGATGCCTAGATCTTGTTATCGATCTTTATGCTTGAGAATCTCTCTTGTGAGAGTCACCAATGGTTCTCACTGAGTCTGCCTACTGTCATTATTACTGAGATTCCTCCCATCGACTCGCTATCTATTTGTTTGGCTTCGATCCATTCATTACTTGGGGGCATGGCTCCCCATTTTGATTGATCTTCGATTTGCACTCGAGTCAGTAATCTTGTCAAAAGACAACTATCTACTAGCACAAATTGGTGTTTCTCAACACCTTAATCAAACAGTGTTTTTCAACACTCTCTTTGGACACATCTATGTTTTTCAACACACATTGGATATATCGTGACGTAAACATCTCTCGATAGCAATCCAACACATTGCACTCACAAGCACAATGGTGTTTTTCAACACCCTAAACATAGACACATTCATAAGCCTTGAAATGTTCTAAATTGTGATTGAATGTCTCTTTGTATGTTGTCTGTTCTCATGAATTTCATTGATATTTTCTTTGTCTACTGCTTGTTGGTGTGGTTTCGATGATCCGACAATGTCAAATAAACATGGTGTATGTGATAAGAGCTTCTGCATTAAGGTGGAAAAACCTCACATCCCTCAATCTTATTTATTTGTATGCCAAGGGGAGGTTGGAACTATCTCCTTGACTATTATTGCTATGTTTGTTTACTTGTGAACTTTTACTACATCAAATTGGAAACAATGTTTAGGTCACCTTGGCTTTTGTGCCTTGGTGCTTATGTTCGTTTCCTACATTTTATCTGATGAAATTCATATTCATATCCTTATGGTCATAGCGGCACCAGTAAGGATTGTATTGACTCTGATGATCCAAAAGTACTCGATGATGATAAATACGATGAGTCCAACAACCAAGTCCTAGGATTGCATTTAGCTTAGGCTTGCATTTTCATTGTAGGCTTGCATTCACATTTTAGGCTTGCATCATGGTAGTTTTGGTGCTCTCTTTATTATCTTCTCATTCTTCAAAGGTCCTCATCTTTCATCATGGTTTCTTCTCGACTGTGCAAGTGTCCGGTGCTCGCTCTCAATCTTTGTTCGCGTTCTTTTGGCTAGTACCTATTGTATATTGCAATATCCTGCATGAGATGATTAGTACCATTGCATTCATTGCATTACATTCATTTTCAAAAAGTGCATTTTCATACATCAATAAAACATGTGCATAAACACTTACATATCCATCCATGGTATACATTTCTAATTCTTACATCTAATCATATAGGAAATCATCTCATCAAACATACACATCTAAAGCAATATATAAACATGTACAATGATGCCAAAAATTGAGCTCATATATATATATATCGATCGGTCAAATGTACAAGGGTGCTACTCGAGCACAATATGTCAAAATGGTGGTACAATATGCATGTCAAGTATCTCATCTAACCACCCAGTGGAGGTGGAGGGGGTGGTATACCCTGCTACTGAGGAGGTGGCCCCAGTGGAGGTGGTCCTGGTGGAGTGGCCCATGCCCCAACATACTTAGAAAATGGCTGAATCTGATCCGCTGCCTCAGGAACTGCAATAGTGTAAGTAGCATAGTAATAAGTGTTAGAGTAGTCATAGTTATCTAATAATTAAATGATTTAATTATTAGCCTATTATACTCTTTAGTGCTTAAGTTTCACTTAGGCAGTTTCTATTTCCTAGAAGTTTCCCTTTTAGGGTTACGGTATCCTTTATAAGGAATCACCGCTTTCATTTCATAATAGAGATTGTAATCATTTTATTGTTGTTAATAGAAGCTTATTCTTGCAACATGGTTTTCAACTCTTTGCCTTTTTGGCCACCATAGCTGCTTTTTTCTCCTCTGTCTTGCTTCTTCTCGTAGCAGTTATGCATGCAGGTTTCTTGGGTTGATTTGCAGTTCAGCAAATCTAACATGGTATCAGAGCTTCTCTGCTGGTGGCTGTTCAAGTTTTTCTGAAGCATTCGAGGGTTTGCAGTTCGCCAGGCTGTTTCTGGCATCTTTCATTAGTTCTGGGGGGTCTATTTTTTAGGGCATTTTGGACCAAAACTGACCTCACGGTTGAGTCCAGAAGGCCCAAAAACCCTAGGATTGATATAAGATACGTCCATTTTGGACACCGGGGCATCTGACAAATTTTCTTGGCCTCCCAGGGCCGTACGGGCACATTTTTCGAGAAATTTTTTGAAAAAAAAACATTTTTTATATGTTTTTAAACGCAGTCTGTGCGTTTTATATCGCGCCACCGGCGTGCAACCGGCGCACCACCGCCACCGGCTGCGCCCGACGCGCCGCCCTGGCTCTCCGGCCCCCGGCCTTCCTCTCTGCGCAGCTCCGCCGCCATGTGGCCCCCGCCGCCCGGTGGCGCCCCTTATAAACCGCGCCGCCCCGCCTGTTCTGCGGCCCGCGCCGCCCCGCCGGTTCTGCCGCCCCGGGTGGCGCGTTTGTGCCAGCCCCTGAGGGCTAAAATACTATGTGCACGGTTTTATCAGCGACCGCAGGCTCCGGATTTGGCCCCCTGGGTGCGCCATGCGCCCAGGGGCCAATTTTTTTTAGCCCCTGGGGTTTAAAACTAGCTCTGTTGGGCTTTTTTGGGCCTTTATCACCTTTTTCGCTCTACAGGGAGCATACGGAGGTCTTTTTTGGACTTCTTTATATCGTCAGAAAGCTCTTTCCGAGCTCTTTCCGACTATGGTGATTAGGGTTTTGGGTTCTACCGTTTCAATAGAATTTTTTGTTGTTGAAGTCTGATGTCTTATTTTGCCTTCTGGGAGTCATATCTAGCTCATCCGGACTCCATTTTTTGCAAACGAGATATTGTCGAAAAGCTGGTTTAGTGTGTTATTCAGTGGCAGAGGTTATTTTTCTAGATTCTACTTCGAGTTTTCACTCCTCTGCGTTTGGCAGTTTATTCCCTCTGGTGGATTGCTTGGTTCTACAGGTCCTGAGATCTCTTCTTCTGAGTTCATAGTTCACTCTTCTTTCTGACTTCTGAGCTTGTATGCTCCTTCTGATGCATTTTTGTTCTGTAAATGCACTGAGATAAAGTGCCTTCTACTTTTCTGGGATCTTGTACACCTTGTATGGTTTTTGTACTCGCACTGTGTTATAAAGTGCCATGGGGGGTTATGATGTTTATGCCACTTTAGGCGCATCCACCTTTGTCAAGTGAGCATACCTTCCATGAAATTAGCCCATGTTGTGTGTCTGTGAAACCGCCCTTTATCCTGTGTGTGTGCTTCTGTTGCACTGTTGGTGTCCCTGGTTCTTCTTCTGCAGATGTTTCTGGCATTGCATTTCAGTGTTCCTGTCACCTCTCCCAGTTCATCATTATGGGGGGGGGTTCACCTATTGGTTCTATTGCTTCCTGGTTCGATTGATCAGCTCTTCAGACATTTATCTTCTCTACCTGGTCATGCACTTTAGTGGGGGTTCCAGCAGTATCTTCTGACAGAGTTTTCAGACATGCTTCAGAGATGCTTCTTGCTCTTTTCTTGTTCCTTTCTCTGGGACACCTCTTTTTCCCTAGACTGAAGGCTCAATTTCCTTCATCTAGTTTGCTTTCTTGTTTGGGTACCTGATCAGGCCTAGTTGCCGGGACCCTTCTTTCCTGCTTTCTGCAGTAGTTAGCTTTTTTGCTTCTCCCTAAGTTACACTTAAGGGGGGGTGTTAGAGTAGTCATAGTTAGCTAATAATTAAATGATTTAATTATTAGCCTATTATACTCTTTAGTGCTTAAGTTTCACTTAGGCAGTTTCTATTTTCTAGAAGTTTCCCTTTTAGGGTTTCGGTATCCTTTATAAGGAATCACTGCTTTCATTTCATAATAGAGATTGTAATCATTTTATTGTTGTTAATAGAAGCTTATTCTTGCAACATGGTTTTCAACTCTCTACCTTTTTGGCCACCATAGCTACTTTTTTCTCCTCTGTCTTGCTTCTTCTCGTAGCAGTTATGCATGCAGGTTTCTTGGGTTGATTTGCAGTTCAACAAATCTAAAAATAAGAAGCCTAAGCAACCTCGTATCTAGTCTCTATCTATGATCTTGCCAGTGCCTCTCGTAACTCCCAGATCTCTCAGTCTCACTCAGATATCTGTGTGTCCCAAATAATCACCTATGTATGGAGGTTATCATGCTCCCTCTGAGACTATCAGGCTCTCTCTCTGACTCTCCGGAGAGCCTCCTGCAACTATGCTACATGTCTGCCTGCTGGTGGATCAGTTGGAATAGCATCAGACATGGCAGTGTCATCTCCCTGCTCAGCGGCTCTATCCTGACTGCCACTGGGCCCAGCACCTGCATCTGATCCCACAAGTCTAACAGGGATGTTAGTCTGAGATGTCCTCGGTCGTACAACTCTCTCCTGCTACTGTAAAGGTGGCTGCTATACCTGTGGTTGCTGTACCTATGGAGGAACCTACTGCTGCAGTGGTGGCCATACTACCTGCTGTACATGAGGTATTAGACCAACATGAGCTATAAATCAGGGAAATGGATGAGCTAACATATGATCCCTGTATGCAGGTGTCATACCTGCATTCGTCACTACAGCCATATAATCCCATCTGGCTAGTGGTACTTGGGCATCTATCATACTGCGACCCCTGTCAAGCTATCGCTGCCAACCCTTTTTCATCTGATCGATGAATCGGGCATAAGTGCAATACTCCTAAGACACATCTTGTGGTCTCCCGAACTGGTGCAATACACGCGTGAACAAGAAGCGCTCAATGATAGTGATGGTACACCTGATCAAAGGATGTGAACATAACATATATGATAGCTCATGGAAAGCATCATCCCATACCTGAGTGCCTAGCCAAGGCTGCCATATGACTGCGGCCATGTCATCTATCTGTGATCTCCACTGCTTTGTCTTACCTAGCACGGGCTGGGTCATCAAACCTGCATACCTGTATATGTACGGCTCTAAAGGCTACTGTGTGTTATGAAATATCAGCCTGCATATGGGAAGGTGCTCCCAGGCCCAGATCTGAAGGATGACTACTCCTGCCGCCATGGTACGTGCACCTCAATACACAATCTCGTGCATCTCATGGTGCATCTGAGCAAGCATACACTCGCCCCATCCAAAAGTAACTACAGGTGTGGCCAACATCTTCTGTAACATGCCTCCCTAGCCACACTCCAATCTGTGTTGACCACAATCGGGAACCAAGTGACAACTCAAGAAAAGTGCTAATATGACCGCCAGTGGGTAATATCTTCCGTAGCCATGAATCAACTCCTCCCACGAGATGGCCTGGCCCATCACCAAATCATCCTGGAAAATTTCTCTCAAAGCTGTTGTACCTACTCTAGGCTGCGTGTTGTACTCCACATGCACTCCATGGAAAGGCACTCTCAGAATCTGGTATATATCCTCGGGAGTAACCATCATCTCCCCATGCGGCAAGTGAAAGGTGTTCGTCTCTGAATGGAAATGCTCAACTAGGGCACCCAGTAAGCCGTGATTTACCCGAATATCGGGTGCATCATGAAGGTAAGTCAATCCTAGCCCATCAATGTGGGCACCGTCAACATCTAATAGCCTCTGAAGTATCTCACCCATGATATGATGATGTGATAAAAAACTGATGTTAGGGAGGTTAACTTGCAAAGCAAGAGATGAAATTGGATCAGTACCTCAACATGATAATTTTTCAAAGCAAAGACAACAAATACAGCTATGGACCTATCCTAAACACAGTTTTGAGATATTGCAACTGGCTGACTCTGTGATATAGAAAAATGACAACTTTTGAATTTTGGCAAGTTTCCCATGCGAGGAAACTCATTCCCGTGTGAGCTTTCTAATTTGTGCGAGACGGGATGTCTACCCGCGTGAGATTTCAGAAATCTCGCGCGGCGCAAGCGCGCTCTTCGCGCGAGCGCAGGGGAGGGGCCCTTGTGAGGAACTCCTCACCCACGCGAGAAATCAGATTCCTTGCGCTAAAGGATACTTAGGCCGGCGTGAGGAAACTATTTCCTCGCGCAAGATTAGACGCGACAAACTTTAAAAGGGCCTAAAACATGCTAAAAGGCTATAAACTGATAAATTTTTTTGAAATATAGGATCAAGTTGCAATTACTTAAAGGTACGTCATACTTCAGTGGTTGATTGTGTCTTCGGGAGTGCTCAAATCGATGTGTGTGCATGGGAATGCTATCAATTTCAGCTGGAGTCCTCTCCATCGCTAAAGTCAAAGGTGAATAATGATTTGAAAATGACCCCTCCGGGCCTTATGTAGCCTTTGACCTAATTATTTAAAGTACTCCATTTTCTGTAAAAATTGCACCCTTGGTTAAATGGACCGTTCTGAATCCATTTTCGTGATCGAAATCAAAATCTGACACTCCTAAGTAGCTAGAAATCGCATTTTAAAATTTTGGGACCGATGCAATTGGACGCTTATGCAGTCAATTTTATGACGTCGCTTTCTTGTCAGAATTATCTCTTGTTATCATTTTCTCAGCTTCTGTAATCTTTTCATCAAAGTCAACTCTAGTCAATTATGGTCAAACCTAGTCAACAGGACCTCTCGATCACTCTAAATTGATTCTGTCTTCTCTTGATCTATCTCTGATATCTCTAGATCTTTGATCTTATTTCTCTGTGATTTCTCGGTCTCATCATTATGATGTGTCATCTTTCAATTTTGCTCCCGAGGGGGCAAGATGATTATATCATTGAATCTTTTCGCATCATTCTTGAATCAGTCTGATCTGAATCAAAAGTCCCCATCACTAGGGGCATCTCATCACTTGGGGCATATTCAGTTTTTCATACCTTATGGTCAAAATTGGATATTCCATGATCTTGAATCTCTAGGGGCATCTTGATGTCTTGCATCTTGTCATCTTATCTTTCTAGGTATCTGAGCAATCTAACTCGGATCCTCAAGGATCAAGCTTCATTCTGAAGATGATTCTTGAAATCTCATTAGGTATTGGGGCAATCTAACCCCAATTCCTGAAATTTATGCTTCATTTTGAATATGGCTCTCAAAAGCTCTTTAGACCGTTATCTAGGCAACCTAACCTGGATCTCAGAAGGCTAATCTTCATATTGGGGAAATCTAAAGCCGATTCTGATCTTCTCTCAGATGAGTCTGCTTCTTAATCTGATCGATGTCTTGGCAACCTAACCTAGACTTCTAAAATCTTCATCTTCACATCAGACTGTTCTTTGAATCAATGCGCTGCTCACACATCAATTCAAAGAGGGGCAAAATGTAACACCCCAAAATTGGCACCTTATAATTCTAATCAATTTTGGTGCATTCCTTCAATTTTCTCATCACCGAAGTCCTATTGTACTAGGCAAATTCTCCTCCTAATTGACTTTAATTGACTGAATCTCAAATGCAAAAAACCCAAATTTGCATAAATCTGACATTATATTTAATCCCTAAATTATCAAGGTTTATTAGCTAAAAATCCCTATGATTAATTGATTTAATTCTAAAGTCCTAAGTGCTTTTAAATTAAATTAATT
>MU226477.1:7598885-7618269 GCA_018584345.1 Thuja plicata
ATACATAAAAAGGAATTGAATAGTTATTTAATTGATTGAATGGATTATCCTCAAAAAGAATTCCATAATTCTATATGAAAGGTCACTCATGTGGCAATAATCCATCATTTTTATTAAATAATTCATGTTTTTTTGTCTCAATCTCAATTCTTGGAAATGAAGAGGCAACCGTTTATTTTCAAGAAACTCTTCACCCTCTTTCCATGGCTTTTCTATAAGTTGGACCCCTTTTTCTTCATTAGAGAGGATGATTTTTGAGAGCATCAAATCTATAGTGAAATTTGCATTGATTATTACATGCTTGTGAGTTTAAATTGCATAATTACATTAATTTCAATTTGGATTAGTAATGATATGTTGATTTTATTTGCAATTGATTTACATATCTAACATCTCAATTTCATCTTTCAAGCTTTGTAGTTTAAGTGCAATTTCAATTCTAGTTTAAATGCAATTTCAATTCTAAGATTAAGAGCATTTCAAGCTTTCATAGATTAATTTCATTTCATTTCATAGAGTAGTTGCAATTTCAATTTCATGGATTAATGGAAATTCCATTTTCTCTCATGCTTTAGAAATCCTCCATGTTAGCAATGGTCAGGTTGTTGGCTCTCGTTCTGAGAGTAAATTTGACATCCACAACTAATTAGGAGGCAACAAGTCGCTTCAATCAAATTTGTAGGATGAACAATTCATGTTTGTCTTTGTGAATTGAACAATTGAGTAAGGACTATGTTGAGTTTGTGCTTGATTTAGAGGCCACATTCAAGCACACACAACACACACGCCAATCAATGCAAGACTCAAGGTACACAAATGAACATGATTGCAATGCAGTATTTCAGGTCACTACTTAGAACACACTAAGCTTACTATGTAGGGACTTTAGTGGAGTGTCATCACTTGAATCGTACTAGCCCAAGTGGTATGTGGTATGGTAAATCAACTCCCTCAGAAGGCCTCGTACCATGTCCTCATACCAGCTTGCGCATGAGACTGGTTGCTGTCAGACACCGCACCCTCACCCTTGGTACTCCCAAGTGGCATATGGTATGGTAACTCTACTCCCTCAGGAGGCCACATACCATATAGCTGAACTCTTATCTTTTATTAAGTTTTATTACCCATGTGTTTGTTTAGTTATCACTTTATTAAACTTCTACATGTTACCTTTTCGGCCACTTCCAGGTCAGGATAACCTTGAAAAGCCACTCCACACGTCTACCCATACATACACTTTATCGCTATACGATGAGTTCCAAAAGGAAATGTAATTCCCAACCCAACCCTCAACGATCAATCCGTGAACTAGCCTATATATAGGAGTCTGGATCTCGCAAGATCCAACATAAGCACGCTCATGTGCACGTAGGTGAACACAACCATCACCACATAACCAAAATATGTAATGAAATACAAGGGGTTAGAATAGGGAATGAAACAAGGTGAAATAAAAACCCTCACCAAAGGAGTACATCTGAGTGGAAACCACAAGAGAAAACAAGGAAACAGACAAAATTGGCCAAAGGGCCAAAACCACCAAAAAAACCTGACAAAGCACTTTCATATCAGGGTATGAGAATACTAGGAATGTCCTCTATCCATTCTAACTCCATAATCTGACTCTGTGTAGCAAAGGCTACCATAAACATAACTCAAAACATGCCAAATAATCGACAACCAAGAACTGGGCGACATGCAAAATAAGGTGACAAAAAAAAAACCCAAAATACAAACTACTCAAAATTTGAGGAAATCAAAACCCCATTTCTAAAACACACCCAAACTACCTAAAATCTAATAAAATATAATTTTTGGTCACACACGCAAAATCCAACAGCATAACTAGGTATAAATCACCATTTCTAAAGTAGGAAAACATGGAAATACTTATGCCCGCCCAATCGAGTCATGGAAATGTGTAAGAACGGAGGGGAACACTAGTTCTCAACCCCCAAACAATATACTATCAAAAGAATGAACAAAAATGAATCCAAACGGTGAAATTGAGAAAGCCATACCTCACTCAGCTAGTAAAACCCAAGAAAGGGTAGAAAATTGTGAAGAGACCATGAAAATAGAAATGGCTCCACAGAAAGGTGAGGAATCATGACACGATCCTGATGAGCCGCTACCCAAAAAAAATTGATGAACGGATTGAACACAACAAGCACAATTTGAAATTTCTTCGAAAGGTTGTTGGAGCAAAACTTCAAATTCTCAAAATGCCAGAAAGAAAAGTGAGTTAGAAAACTCTCTGTTTGCCTCATATAAGTACTTTTAAAAAGTGACTTATAAATTAGGTTATTAAACCATTTAATAAACTAATTGGCTAAGTCCTTGTTACCCAAATTTCTCATCCTGTCAAATTTTGTCTACAAGTGGAGTAAATGAGGCTCCCTCAAGGGTAGAGCCCAGCTTGTATGAATTCTGCATGATTCCTGGTCTTTATCTTATCCTCTACATGTTTATTGGTCTATTTTTAGCCCCTAGTTCATGTCTTTAAGGACCTAAATACAAAAAACCTTATGAAAATCTCTTAAACCCTAGCTCGTTCATGACATGTTCTTTTTACGAGTTACTTTATCAGGTGACTTAAGTGTTCTTATAATTCATGTGCGCATTAACATTTCCTTGGTTATCTCTTAATCTCGCAACTCAGAGGGAATATTCCATCTCGTTCAGCAACTTAGCATGGCCCTTTGTCTTGTGATCTCAAAAGGAAAAAGAATATGCTTCTATGATATGGAGATTAAGCGCAAGTCGTAGATGCATTTTTGATTGGACGGTTATCTCTTGATTTCACAATGAAAATCTTATGTCATGAAAGATATTCAGAGACTTAACATAGGTCATTGATCTTGTTTTAATTGTGTGTTGTGCGTTAAGTCTCGTGATGAAATCAGAGTTAGTCAGAACATTGGGAAATTCAGTGACTTAGTCTATCTCACAATCTCTAGATAAACTTAGAGTTAAAGATTGGTTTCATTTTTCCTTTCAGTCATGTGATGTCCAAATAGAACCGAAGTTAAGGAAAGGATTCAAAGATTACACAAGGATCGTTGATCTCATCCAAGATGTGTGGCTTGCATTAGGTCTCGAGACAAAGTCAAAAGTCAACAAAGATAAGGAGATTACATGCAAATCATCAATGCAAGTTTGATCCTACGGATGGCGTGAGATCTCAGAATAAACCCTTAGGTTAGATTTTTAGCCAACGACTTAGAGTTTCTTTCAATTACTGAATCTCAGAATGAATTAGAGTTGCAATAAAGTTAAATTCAGGTTTAGTTATGAACCGTTGATCGTAATTTGATCATGTGTTGTGTGTTTAGTCTCGCAATGAACTCAGAGTTAATCAAATGATCTAGCGACTTGGAGACATGAAGGATTTCAGTTACCTAAGTTAAGATGAGTCAAGGCAGAGTTAGGGCTAAGTCAGGGATAAAGTTAAAGATCAAGCAAGTCCCAGAAAATCAAGTGGTGGGCATAAAGCCTCAATGCAAAAGTGCTCGGCATCTAATGATCAAGGCATTGCTCTGAGATGACATGTGGCACTGATGATGTCCAGGGTCTCAGGTTGAAAGGATAAAGTAAAGACACAACAAGTAAAGAAAATTTGACAGTGGGTGTAATCCCTCGATGGCCAAGATGAAGATTTTTAATCTTTGAGGCATTGCGCTAGGATGCCATGTGTCAGTGATTGGATCTAAATTCAAAGATAGAATAAAGAATGAAGAAAGATAAATATCAACGACTGGGTTTTAAAAGTAAAATAGATTCAAATCTGAACTGTTGATACAAACACCTGTGCCACATGTGACCGTTTATGTTTAAAAAATTCAAAAATTCAAATATGATTTTAGGGTTTCATGTTGGTGGCGTGGTCTTTGGAGTCTCAAATAGAGTAGATAGATCAGCCAACTTCTCTGCCCAAATTTGTGATGATGGGAGATGCATTCATGACTGTATATGATCTTTTGAGATATTTCCCAAGTGCATTGATGGGAAGACATGATTGTTTTAGGGTTTCTATATTGTTTATTGAGGATCTATTGTAACCCTAATTCTGCCCTAACTGATTGATAGATTAACTCCCGATCTTGTGTGCTAGGGGAGGTTTTATATAAGTAGTTTTAGAATCTTTTTTAAGCTAGGTTTTTCAGCTTATGCAAGATTTTCTATGGCATTTTCTCTACCCTTAGGTTTTCATTTGTTATAATTTCTCATTAATTTCCAGATTATGCAAAGGTTTTCTGTGGCATTTTCTCTATCCTCAAGCTTTTCCCTTATCTATATTTCTCTTATCTGAGGCATAATATAGTGGTTAACATTAGAGAAAATCTTAGAGTTCTTGAGCCTTCTTTCTTTCTGCATCTTTGTGCACTACTGTGGGTGATTTGATTTAAATAATCTTGTGGATTTTTTTCATCCCTTGTTACCTTGTCTCATTACTGTGCCTATTTGATGGAGTGGATGTTTGTTTTCAGGTCATAGTCTATGTCTATTTCATTGAATATGCTATTGTTTGTGAAATCTTCTCTTTCCTTGAATAGCCTCTTTTCATTTCAGACCTCTCTATGAAATATTTATGCAAGCCTATTTAGGAATTTGTGTTTTGCTAGATCCAGGAACTTTCATGCTAGTTTTGGTCACTGTGTTATGATTCAAGTTACCTTTGGTGCATCACCTAGTAGGTTAAATTCTCTTTTCAGTTATTTCCCTTAATTCATCCTTCTATCACTTTTCCTTGCAAGTTTACTTTCATGTTAAAAGAGAAAATAAGGTGATTATCCAAGAGGAACCGACCTAGAATCCAAAGGCTTCACTTCAGTTAGCAGAGGTCCCACAACCTAGAAGTGATTCTCATGTTATACTAGATTTTTAGGCTCAAGCGCTTAACAGGGTGCAAAATTTAGTGTACAACAGTCCCAAAATTAAATAAATATAATTCCAAGCATTTGGAATTCAACTACGGCAAATTAGCCTGAAATAAATAAAATAAAATAAAACATTAAAATCCCCCAAAATAATAAAATCAACATTAAATTAAATAAATTCCATGACAACTGTGGAACCCTTAATGCAGAGACACGCTCACTAGTCAATTCATGTAATGCATTATAAATCTGAATTTACCACAATAACCATAGGTTTAATTAATAAAATGAAACTACAAATATGTCGCCCATATAGGGACAATATGGGCTCAACATGAACGACCAAGGTTACTATATTCTGGTGCCACTGCCGGGGATATAGGTACACACTCAAATCCTATACTTAGGATGAATGTACCTGGTACCTATTCAGTAAACAAGAAAACATCAAGTGTAGTTGATCAATTATATAAATAGCCAAAGCACAAATAAATACATAATTACATGAAGGAGAACGAGACATCATGTGGATCTCGCAAACAAGTGACTACGACTTCGTCTCACTTTGTACTAACACCGACAAACAAGATGCATAATGGCAGTGTAGTACAACATTATAATATATATATACATATATATATACATACATACATACATGCATATATATATATATATATATATATATATATATATATATGTATGTATGTATATATATATAATCACTTATTAACGCATTACAATTAAATCATTAATTAACCATTTACAACCATCTGAACATATAATTACGGAAAATGAAAGATAGTTATCCACAACATAATTTCACCATAATCAAAAGTCCAAAAAAAAACCATCAAATTATAATATAATCCTTAGTCCAAAACCGAATACAAAATAACCCAGATATCATCATAAAGCATCATGTCACATCACTAGCATCTTCATGCGGATATGATCAAACAGAATAACAACATCATCTAACATATAACAACTATGATACTGGTAATCAAAATAAGGTATAGTCATCGAAGCATCTTATCATGCAAATAACCAGCAATAAACAAAGTGGCTCTCAATCAAAATAACCATCAAACAAAATGAAAACACGGGAGGCACTACATTCTTTCAGTTGCTAGGAGGAATAAGGTGAATACTGCTACAATGCATCACAATAGTATGAGAAAGCATCCATCATATAAGGCATGAAATCCATTCTGCTACCTTACATCATACATGACTCGTCCATACCATCCTAATGAGTTAGAGAAACATGTTTCCAAATTTGTTTCATTCGGTTGTTGTGGTGGGAGTACTAAAATTCATCATATCGACATGAAGAAAATATCTATAATATGAGATAGGAGTATGCTCAATTATCTCACACCATAAATATTCCCTTCATGAAACTGCAATAACTTAAGTAGTGTTTTGCAGTCAGTTATTTCCCAGTTTTTAGTTAGAGGTTTTGTTGTTACCTAGCATAATCAGATTGAGAAAACATATACTATTCACAATAGGGAATATATGCTTTTGCATGGATTCATTATTGCAAATACTACAGGTCCACTCAATCGAATTATATTAGGTTATTTTGTTTCATTTTTAATTGAGAAGGTTCATGTTTTCAAGAAGTTTTCAAGGAAGGATCGACTCTATGCCCAAAATAGACACAAAGGAAACTAGTCACTATGCTAAGAAGGCAAGCATTTAGCAGAAATCACCAAAATTGTTACCAATTTTTCATCTACATCTCAAATTGGTGGAGTTGTTTCAACTAGTGTTTGTTTAAGGTGAAGAAGTCTAATTCATCCGTGCTTGACTTTAAATAATTGTATTTGATGGAGTTAAATGGAAAAGGTTGTTCTTATGATGCAACATGTTTCATAAGTAAAAGAGAGGCATTTAGTTTTCCATGTTAGGTGTTTTGCAATAGAATAGATGCATAGAAAGGAAAATTGCTCATTTACAAAGTCTCGTATTAATGCAAAAAGAGATACATGGTGAATATACACTAAATTAAAAACATAAATGCAAATGATTTTCATTGGGAAAGAAATAGAAAAAACAAAGGACCCACACAAGCCATGGGTATAGCCAATCCAAGATAACATGTAAACTATTCTATGGTTCTACTCATAAAATAAAAGAGGGCATAGTGAGGAGAGACATATCCATCATTTCCTGAAGAGGTTTCAGGTTGATCTTCATGGCCACTTGATTCCCCTCGCTCCCCATCTTCTGGTGAACCTACAAAGAGTTAAAGAATTTTGTTAGAGCTCCGGATATGAAACTCAACACATGCATATCATTAGTAACATAAGGCAGTCCATATAGTACATTGGATTAACATGAAGATCAAACATGTGCAAGAGGGCCCAAGAAAGAAAATAAAAAAAGAAAGGAAACAAATTAGAGTAAATGTTTTTATCTAACAAAGTTTGTTTCATGTGTAGGAGCATGCACACATTTATTATTTAATGGCACATGGGGAAAATGTGGCTCACATAAGGGTTGAGCCCAATGTGCTAGGAAACAATAGAGATGCAACTGAGGGTTACCATACAAATCAACATGATAGATAGTAAACTATCAAAGGGACATACCATCATGGTGTGAAACCTTTTAGTTTAATACTTGAAAGGGAGTACAACAATGATCAGATATGGTGTAACAAAAGAGGCCTAAGAAACAAACACTAAATTCGTAAAGGTTTGAGTTATTAAACATACATGTATTTTCATGAAACCTTTTAGTTCGTCACTACAAGGCTAAGAGTCGGTGTTTTTCATAAATGGAACAACTTCAGGCATAGTAACAATGTAGTCAGTAAATAGTTAAAAGCTATACATGTCACATGGGGAAACCAACGCTTATGAAGGGTATTATGTAGCAGTAAAAAATATGATGATAACAAATTCAAGACAACAATACAAAGAGAAACTGCAAGTTGGTCCCATGACACTAGATGACACGCAGTGCAGGTTCCTGTCAAATAAGTGATAGGAACTTGTTGAATCTCAGAGGCATAGTTGATATTACTTTTCATCAAACAAAAAAAAGATGCAATCACACTGAGTGATAGTGATAACAACATAATTTCATTATGATGATATAAGACCATAAATAGAGACAATATAGTTATAGTGAATGTCAAGGTTCCAGTGTCTTGAAACAATAATAGATGTTATGGTCATGAATGTTGGGACAATAATGACATAAATTTGTCATTTTTTTTAATATGATGGTTATTACTGTGAGAGCATATTCAAAAGTGAAAGGAATGGTTGTAATACAAATCAATGATTTTCAATGGAAAGAGTTTAGCACAATGTATATTATCTTCATAAAAATAGAAATTTGTATAAGACAATTTATTGTTAACATATAGTGCATTGTTTTAAAAAATAAGTGACATAGTGAGATATTAAACTTCATGTTTGAGCATAGATGGTCCATACAAAATAAAAAATTTAGATTTTAAAGGAAAATGTTCATAGACTTGCCCAGGTACTAATTCTTGTATAATGGAACAACTATTGTTGGAATTGTGATGAATTTTGGGTGCAGTCATAGGGAGTCACTTGTTTGGTTGTCATTGATGGAAACTAAGTTAGAATAGTCAAGTAATATAATTGGTGAAGTGAGCACACAATCGATACGAAGGAGTCATGATTGGTAATGTAAGAAATTGGCTAAGTCCATAAGATCGGTAGATAGTGAGGAAAACACTTTGGTGGCGATCTTGGTAGAAGTGGAATAATGAGAAGCGATCATAGGTATAGCATCCTTGTTCATATTTCAATGTGGTTCCAACCACAAATCATTTGGTTGATCCATAAGAGATTTTTTGATGCCACAGACATTAAGACAGGTAAGAACACTTGTATTCTTGAGCAATAGTTGGTAGATCCCAGATCGGTGAGCGGTATAGTAAGTGTGATGATATTTGGTGATATGATGACATGGAATAAAGGTTATGGAGTGATGAGTTGGCATTTTTGGGATCGATACAATTGTATGGGGTAGATTTATGGTGATGTTTTGGAGAATTCAAAATGTGTTTGACTACCTTGGAGATATAACTTGCAGATCTCATTTTGGACCGATGCGGTCATGGTAAAATGTGTTTTACATTGATATTTTCATTTTATTGCATGGTGCTTACATGGGAAAGTGTATGAATTTCATTTTTGGTATGTTTGTTGTCGGTGCAAGTTGTGTATATAATTGGAGTTTCTCATATTGAAAAGGGTTGTTGTTAGTGTTGCAATAAGGGTTTTGTGATTTCAACCAGTGCTATTTAAGGTTGCGATCAGACATCTGATAGAGACAGAGTTGTGAGTAGTTACAAAGTGTAGAGAACATATTAGATTTAACAGACAAGAAGTGCTACATCTATATCATTCATCTTGTCGTTCCCTAATAATTGTAGCAAGCAAAATCCCTTAACCAGCTAATCCCTAACAATTTCTTATTGTAAATACCTTAACCGGGTAGACTTAGAAATATTTTTAAATCCTCTAGTGAGGTAGATCATAACTGATCTCATTATACTTCTAAAAGTGTACTAGTCACTCCTAACAAGGTGAATCCTCAGAAAGGGTAATTGTATCTCCTAATAGGGAAAACTCATTTACTACAATAGTGAGCTTGTGGGTTTCATCCCCGCCGTGGTTTTCTCCCTCTAACCAAGGGTTTCCATGAAAAAAATATTTGTGTCATGTGTGATGAGTTTGTGGATGCTTGATTTTGTTTTCTTTTATTTTCTTACATAGGTTATAGGATTCTTGTCCAGTTGGGAGACTTTTTGGTCCAATATGACTGCAAAAGATGAAAAAGAAGAGAATGTAGAAACACAGCATAACAGCTCATGAGCTACTTTAAAGAAAGGGGTGGTGAATATAAAGATGATGATAAGAAGAAGGCTTTAAAGTGCGTATCTGGTAAGATACTAAGGGATGTTCAATATGCATGGCCAAAAAGGGATTCAAAAAAGTGGTCCTCCTTTTATTAATTGCCTCTACCATTACCTACTTTTCTTACTAATCAATGCCTCAAGTACACACTCATTTTCATCTTTCTCTTTCACCTCATATGTTTTGTGGTTTGGAATTAATATTATAGTTATTCAGATTGGTGGTACAATTTGTTCATTACCTGTTTGTATTGATTCACCCCCTCTCTCAGTACCTAAGAATTATAACAATTGGTACCAGAGCTCTAGTCCTCTTGGTGATAATCCTAATAGCTTGAGGAAAAGATCCACAATCATAGAAATTTATTGGTATGAGATACAACTTGAGAATGCAAACAAGATGATCAATGAGTTGCAAGAAAAAATGAAGAAGTCACTTGCCAAAAGGAGAGAACTTACTAAGAAGTTATGTGAAAGCCAAGATTACATTGATCAACTATCTTAAGGTAGTATGTCAGAAGAATCTGTCAGGATGTGTGAAGACCTTGAAGGTAAAAGAACAAGTGAAGATGCAAGGAAGATTATAGAAGATGCCAATAAAGTTTTTGAGGATGCATCGAAGGAAAGGGAGGAACATAAATTCTTCAGGATATCTCAAGAGAATGTTATCATGCATGAGCATCTTCATGACACAATTGAGGAGAACCAACAAATTTTGTGTGAAAAATGAAAGGCTTGGAGAGGAGAATGAGAAATTGAAGAAGGAATTGCAAGTTGAGAAAGAAAATGAAAAGCTGAAACAATACAATGAGAGATCACAAAAGATTGATGAACAGTTGAAAAGGCAAAGAATAAATAAGGATACAACCGGTCTCGGTTACACAAATCAAGACACATTTGAAGTTGGAGAATTGTCTAGTTTTGGAGTCAATAATATACAAAAAGATCTGAAGATAGATCCAAGAAATTTAGGTAAGCAACCTTACATACCTACTCGTTATAATTTTGGAAAGTCGGGTCATAGTGAAAATGTGTGTAGGAGAAAACCAGTGAATAAAACTTACTCTTTTCATCGTTATTACTATAATTTGCATAAGTATGGTCATACTTCTTATGAATGTATATCTAGACCTAGCAGTGATATTTTTGATGGATATTGTTGTACATGCAATAAATATGGACACAAAGTTGGAGATTGCAGGTCAAGAATGTATGCACCTAGATCTCTTGTCAAATCGGTGAGCCCTATTAGAAGGGAAAGATCATTCAATGTTACATGCTCGGTATGAGGTAACTATGGCCATCTTGCAGTAAATTGAAGAATGAGAACTCAGAGAGGAAATTTTGGACCTTGGAGGTCAACTGGCATGGCTTGTTTACAATGCCATAGGGTTGGTCACCTTGCTAGAGATTGCATATTCACGAACTAATCTCCTAACCAGTCAGAGGATAGGAAAGGAGAGAAGATTATAAATGTTGATGAAGTCAGATGTGAGATGGAGAAGACTTGGGTGAAGAAGGAAGAGACACAGGAAGAGGTCAATTCATCTGAAGGGAAATCACCATCCTCTGGTACAAAGGATTCACCTTCAAACTAAGCATATTATTTTCTTAGGGGGAGCACTTATAGACAAATCATTTAATGATCCCCTTAATTCAAGAGTGGTAGATCTATATGCACATTATGGTGTAAATTTCTATGATTTTGGTTTTTCTATAATTTGAGGTTGTTAGCAATTTTGTGTTGATCACACTGAGATTTCATGGTGTATACATATTTGATATCAGTTATAAATATTGGATGAGTACCAACTTGTGGATATGCTTTAACTAGTGACATGACACTATTCCTACCATTGATGTGTGCAATGTCTATTTCTCAAACAATAAATAGAGGAAAAGTGATTTCATTTTGTACCTTTACTTTCATTAGAGCACTCGAGAGCTATCTTGAGTTATAGTATGCAACAGTTACATTTGAATTGAGATATTTGAGTTGAATTGTTATCGAGTTTCTGTGAATCCCTAACCAATGAATTGCAAGTTATCAATTTGGTTTGTTGGTAGATTTGTGTACAGTTGTATTTGATTCAAATGGAAAATAACATCGATACTCCTATTACAATTAAAATCAATGAGAAGCCTCAGTCCATTTTTGAAATCTATCTAATCAAAGTAGTCGAGATTGATATGACAGGTGTCATATCCACAATTCCTCTGAGAATGATGTTGATCAAAGATGTTCAGTCCTATATCCATTACAAAATCAAAGAATTGGGAGATGAATCTATCAATAAAGAGTATGATGATATGTGCAATGATGGTGTGTTGAAAGATGAGCATAAACATCTACAAGCGAAGGGTTTAACATATGTGGTGTAAATTCCTATTGAATTCCATCCCTATTGGATTTGCTATGTGTTAAGAAGAGTTCATGATTAGTTTATATGGCTGGACAAACCACACAAAATTTCCAAGACAATGATTCACAGAGTTACAGGGTTTTAAGAGCAAGGAGCATAATGTACATTGAGAATGGTGGTAGCACATTTGGTTACTAAGCTAACCAAATCTAGAAAAGATGGTAGAGAAATGAAAATTGATCATATTGAAGAAAAATAAGTTATTTTTGCATCCATGGTGATAGGTTATAGAGTATACTGTTATCTCTACAAGATATTTTGTTGTCATTAATTTAGTCAAAGTCATGGAGTCAAGAAGAACTAGTCGGTGAAAGGAGATAGTCAAGTATTAGGCTAGTCGGTAATGCACACCGAGCCAGTTGGTAAAGTAAAAGAGTTAAAGATAGTATACTGAGAACCTGCAGTTACCGAGTGACACACTACACTGAACACATATTTAGTACACCAATTTGATAGTCACCAAGTATTAAAAATCATTTAACTAAGAGAGAGGAGTTACTCAACTGAGTTAGACTGTTAATTCAAAACGCAATTGGATCACATTTAATAGATTGTCAGAGAATTAATTAAGATCCTAAAAGCATGTAGAATAGTTTTTTACAAGATCAACGATTGAAATAATTCAGAGTGAAGATCTAAGGCATAGATCAAGCGAAAAAAGAAAGTTTGTTATTTCCAAGAAAAATAACAAGTACTGAGGTAAAAGTGACATGGTCACTGAGTTGGAAAGAAGATCTAATGGTTCAGATAAATTCACATCATACCTAATGCATAAGATTAAGAGGCATAATATCATCTATATATTGGATGAAATTGATGAGAGTTGGAGTTGTTATTGTTGTTATTGAAGATTAAGAGCAGAGAAGAGAGCGCCAAGAAGAGATTCAGTTATAGTAGAGAAAAATAAAGCAATGTTACAGTTTGAGATTGAGGTAACACATCAGATAAGATAAGAGTCTGATCAAGATTTACATTTGATGCACTTATTGTAGACATTTTCAAGTTATTTGATACTATTGTATTGAGAGTTTTAAATCACAATACTGGGTATATCTTAATCGATCTTATATTTGTAAATCCTTTAACAGGGTACATCTCTATGTGTAGATATTTTAAAAATAATTTAACCAGATAGACCTAACAAGTCTTTCATACTCTTAACTGGGTAAGCTATCATAAATAGCTAAACTTTGTAGCTCTAACCGAGCACCCTTTATACTATAGTTCATGAAGGTTGTGGGTGTCATCCCCACCACAGTTTTGTCCTCTAACCAAGGATTTTTGCGTTACCAAAATCATGGTGTTACGAGTTCTATTTTTTAATGTTTTGATGTTATGGTTTTATAAGCTTTATATTGCTTTCATTTCAAAGTTGTGGACTAGGTAATCGGTATGCAACATTATATATTTATTAGTGAATGTGGATAGAAATTTTTTATGGCACTGATTCACCCCTCCCCTCTCAGTCCCAACTTTCCATAGTTATTCCAACAATTGGTACCAGATCAAGTACTCTTGAGTTAAACGTTTGATCACCTGAGAGTTAAAAATCATAGTCATGGAAATTTATAGGCAATATAAAAGGATTGATGGTCTTGAATTTGAGTTGGAGCCTTCACAAGAGTTAATTGTTGATTTGAGAAAGAAACTTGAGAAGTCTCTGAGGATAAGAAAGAAACTGTATGATGAATTGAAGGTCACCCAAGAACAAGTTGATACACTTGAGATAACATCTGAAGGAAGTGTGACTGATGAATCTGAATCAGCTATAAGAGAACTACTTGAAAATAATGATTCACTTATTGAGCTATTGGAATTGATGAAGAAATATCTTAAAGAGAATAACATAAGAATGACCGAATTGATTGAAGGAAAAAGGACAGCTGAGGATGAAAAGAGAATAGCAGAAGATGACAAAAGACAAGTTGAATCAGGTTAACTAAGAAAGATAATGATATCTTAAGGATAACCCAAGCTCACTATAATATGACCAAGCAACTTCTGAATGCAAATCCAGACTGTACATGAAAGGAGTTTGAGAACCAAGCACTGAAAGTTGAGATTGAAAGACTAGACAAACGACTGAAAACTGAGAGGAATGCAAATGAAGTACTGAAAAGAAATGAAGAAGCATTGAAATCACTAGACAAATAGTTTAAGAATCAGAAGCAACTGAATGGCATAATAGGAATTGGATTCAATGACAACAACACTACCGAGAAAGGAGAATCATCTAATCCATTGAAAGATCAAGGTATTGTACCCCCATTGAAACTAAAAAAGCCAAGCTACAATTATTGTGGGAAACCTGGAGACACAACTAATGTTTGTAGAAGCAGAAAAGGTAAAGTATCGAGTACACATAAATTTGATGGTTAGTGTTTTAGATGCAATAGGTATGGACATCAAGCTTTTGAATATAGAACCAACATTGCTAACAACACAAGGAAATCTAAGTTTGATGGTTACTTCAAGAATTGCAACAAGTATGATCACAAGATTGAAGAGTGTATAACAAAGAAAAGAAATGATAAGTGGATGTCTAACCAAGAAAATGCAAATACTAACTGAGAAGATACATCTATACCATGGGATTATAATACAAGGATTTCATGTTTATCTTGTGGAAGATATGAACACATTGTTGCAATTTGCATGTTGATGCATGAAAGGAATAACATAAGATCATGGAGGAGCCCTGGCATGGCATCTTTTTACTATCATAGGGTAGGATACCTAGCAAGGAATTGTAGATACTGAGGAGATGCACCAACCAAACATGAATCTACAAGGAGTAAACCACCTACTGTTGAAGAAATCAGAGAATAAATGAACAAAACCTAGAGGAAAAAGACTTAGGAAGATGGAACATCATTTGGAACCATAGACAATACCATCTCTACCGAGTCAGGTGCACCGAGCTCTACCTAAATGGTGAGAGGTATGTAGGGACATCATGCTTATAATAAATCTTACTTCAGTTCCTAAGCATTAGAGTTAAGAGCCATATCAGCATATCAAGATGCATTTGGATAAGTTGTGAAATTTTGGTTGAACATTGTAATGTATGGTTATTTTCTTTATTCTGTTAAGAAAAGTAAATATGTTGTCGGTATAAAGGTATAAGGGACTCAGCAAGTGCATTTAATTACAATAATTATATTCGTTGGAAACCCTAATCATGGGAAAACTATAAATAGGTCATTTTGTTATTCATTTGGACCTATCATTTTCAAAGAGATTTTGAGCACACTATGGAGAGATCGCTTCAAGAGAAACATGACAATTTTGTGGTATTTCTGAATCTTTATAAGAGCATTGTGAGACATTTATGTGATAATTGTTCAATACCGAGTTGTGTTTGTGAATCCGTATTTTATCAAGCATGCCCTAGTTTATACAAATGATATATTTGAAGGTAGTCATGACACCAAGGATGCAGAGACCAGTGCTAGTACATAATGTCGAATAGGTAAACCCTAAGTACAAATTGCCCCCAGAAATAGCAGTAGAAATAGATATGACGGGAGCATTATCTTTAATCATGCCATGAGTACGTTTGATTGAAGATGTCCACACATTCATTCATTGCAAGATTGAATATTTGTGTGAAGTAGAGATTGACGCTTCATTCAAAAAGTTGTGTGTAAATGGAAAAATTAAGGATGAGCATATACATCTGGAAATAAAAGTTTTAACTCATGCAATACATTTACCGAGGGTATTCAAGCCTGAATGGGTAAGGATGGTAATCAACCGAGTACATGACTAGTTTATGTGGTTGGACGAACCTATTAAGATAATGAAGGATATCTTGCATACCATCACCAGATTCCCTATTGAAGACAGACCCAAGGCCATAAAGAAAATTGACAAGGGTAAGCTCACCGAGCTAACCAAGGCACAATGGGATGGCAGAGGAATGAGGATATCTATTGTGGAGGAACTTGAGTTAAGGTATGCATGCAACATCATATCTTATTAAGTATTTCAATCGTCTCGAGTGGACAGTGTACTATGTGGAGCAGTAGACCTTGCATTTAAGATAGTGAAGAAAGGACTTCAGATAGATCTTTGTGAAGTTTTGTTGAAGCAAATAGATGATAACATGAATACAATAAAAAAGATGAAGAACAACACTTTGAAATTTGGTTCATTGTTGGTATGTATTTTCTTTTACTATCAGAATTCATTTCCCTCTATTGGAGATACAGTGTGGAAAACTGATAAGCAGGTCATCTATCAAATAAATGAATGTATACAAAGTCTAGGAGACAACTTTGATGCAATTATGTTTGATGAACTTTTGAAATTTCAAGAAATAATGCATAAGAGATATAGAGTTCCACCTCAACTAATTGCTAAATATCAAGATAATATATGTTTTGAGGTAGATACTGATGTTTTTATTATCAAGGTTGTTGAGCCTAGAGTTAAATGGATTCACTTGATGGGATATGAGTTGGATATTAATATTGGTTTGAAATAGATAGAAGCATTAATAGCTAAACCAATTGATCCTAAAGAAAAGAGGTATGAAACTCACAAAGAAGTGAAAGATAAAATCAAGCAAGGTATAATGATACCTAGAGAAATCAAGAAAATAGGCAAGATGATTGATGATTTATCAAAAACTCTTAGAGTTGATGATACATTGGTTAAGGACACTGAAAATGAGAAAGCTATTGTTGTAGTTGACAAGTAACCTGTGCTACTATCATTACCGAGCAAAAGAGGTACTGGAAGGTACACCGAATCCTCAGTACAACTGAGAGAAAAGAAAGTTACAGAGGTAGTACAACCAAGAGGAAAGACATATGTATGATCTAGAGGAAGGAAACAACCTGCACGTACTAGAAGAAGATTATTACTTGGAGATGAAAGTGAAATAGAGTCTGATGAAGCAATCAAATCTACACTAGTTGCAGACATTTCACATGTTCCACAATGCCTTGATGATTTTCTGGAAGGACTAAAGAAATTAGGAGGATTTGGAGGCTTCAGGAAAGCCAAAGAACTAGAAAACTTTCCAGATGTCATCACACTAGACACTATAGTTGGCTTATCTGTAGATATCATAGAGAAAATTATTGTACTATATATTCTCTTAGACACATGGGAGATTGTACTTTCAGGCGTACAATAGAGGTATAAACATCTTTTTGATAAATAAGTTTTAGTTTTTATATTTTTTGTCAAAAAAGGGGGATAGATATATTCCTAGTCAGAAAACACAAAAAATGGATAGATAGATGTATATAGGTATATCTATGAAAAAAGAAAAAGTATATATGTGGAAAATGAAAACAAAGGAAGAGAAGAGTTGTATATACATATTGTTAGGGAGTAACCTCTGAGGGGGAGTTACAAATTTTGATAAATTTGAATTTTTTGTCAAACATGCCCAACTAATGTCAAAGGGGGAGATTGTTATCTCTACAAGATATTTTTTTGTCATTAGTTTAGTCAAAGTCATGGAGTCAAGAAGAATTGGTCGGTGAAAGGAGATATTCAAGTATTAGGCTAGTCAGTAATACACACTGAGCCAGTCGGTAAAGTAAAAGAGTTAAAGACAGTATTCTGAGTACCTACAGTTACCGAGTGACATACTACACCAAGCACATGTGTAGTACATGGAGTTGATACTCAACGAGTATTGAAGATCATTTAACCGAGAGAGAGGAGTTACTCAACTGAGTTAGATAGTTAATTCAAAATGTGATCAAATCACATTTAATGGATTGTCAGAGCATTAATTAATATTCTACAAGCACATAGATTAGTTTGTTACAAGATCAATGATTGAAATAATTCAGAGTGAAGATCTAAGGCATAGATCAAGCGGCAAAGTAAAGTTTGTTATTTACAAGAAAAATGACAATTTTCAAGGTGAAAGTGACATGGTCACCGAGCTGGATAGAATATCTAACGGTTTAGATAAATTCATAGTGTACCTAACGCATAAAATTAAGAGGAATAATATCATCTATATATTGGATGAAATTGATGAGATTTGGAACTGTTGTTATTGTTGTTGCTGAAAAAGTTAAAGGAGTTATTAAAGAACAGGAGCAGAGCAAAGAGCACCAAATAGAGATTCAGTTACATCAGAGCATATCAAAGCAGTGTTACAGTTTGAGATTGAGGTAACACATCATAGCACAAAAGAGTATGATCAACATTTATATTTGATGCACTTATTACAAACATTGTCAAGTTATTTTCTACTATTGTATTGAGAGCTTTAAATCCTAATATTGGGTAGATCTAAACCAATCTTATATTTGTAAATCCTTTAACAGGGTACATCTCTAAGTGTAGAGATTGTAAAAATCCTTTAACCAGGTAGACCTAACAAGTATTTCATACTCTTAACCAGGTAAGCTATTAGAAATAACTAAACTTTTTAGCCCTAACCGAGCACCCTTTATACTGCAGTTAGTGAAAGTTGTGGGTGTCATCCCCATCGCAGTTTTGTCCTCTAACCAAGGATTTTTGCGTTACCAAAATCATGGTGTTATGAATTCTATTGATGTTTTTATGTTATGGTTTTATAAGATTTATATTACTTTTATTTCAAAGTTATGAACTTGGTAATCAGTATGCAACAGTATATGGTTTATCAATGAATGTGGTTAGAAAGTTTTTAGTGGCACTGATTCACCCCTCTCCTCTCAGTCCCAACTTTCCATAGTTATTCCAACATATACTTGTCAAGTTGTGTTAAAAATGCATTTGGTGGTTATATCCATGTTGTTTATCAAATTTTAAAAGATGATTCGGTGTATGATATATGTGAAATGATTAGGAGTCAGTTTATGGCAAGCATGGAGAGGATAAAGAAAGATAAAAAGTAGCCAATTAAGTATGGTACCCTACTAGTATGTATGTTTTTCAATATCCAAAACTTCTTCCTTGGTAGAGGTAAAGTTACATGGTCAAAGGATAAATCGGTAGTTGCTCAGATAGGTGAATTTATAAAGGAATTGGGTGAAAACATTAACAATGTTAGGTGGGGACATTTCAAAGATTTCCAGGATAGGATGCATAAATGTGAAAGGATACAAACTAGTATAATAGAAAAGTACACAAATAACATTTTTTTTCTAGTAGACACATATACATGCATTGTGCAGGCACTTGAACCTAGAACATATTGGCTTCCACCT
>MU226477.1:7624614-7639133 GCA_018584345.1 Thuja plicata
TGCATTCCCTAAATCAAATCTCTTCAATATTTTACATGGTCCAAACTTCCTCATCTTCATCTTGTTATATGTTCCAAGTGGAAATCTCCCCTTCTTGAAATAAACCATTACCTAATCTCCTACTATAGATTCCTTATACTTCAGCTTCATATCTTCTCTCTCCTTATACTTGGTTTTATCTTCTCCAAATGTTGTCTAACTTCATCATGCATTGACTTCATGACTTTCGCAAATTCTTCTCCTTTTGTACATATCCTATTCTCCTGAATTGTGTCCCTTAATTTTGATACTCCTTCAAGATTTATGCATGTAACTATCTCAAATGGTGTCTTCCCTATACTCCTATTCACTAAATTTTTATATGCAAACTCTGCTTATGCTAGGATTAAATCCCAATTCCCAGTCTTTTCTCCAACCAAGCATCTTAGTAAGTTACCCAAACTTCTATTCACTACCTTTTTTGTCCATTTATTTGTGGATGAAATATAGAACTAAACTTCAGTTAAGTATTCATCTTCCTCCAAAGTGTCGTCCAAAAATAACCAACAAACTTACTATCCCTGCCTGAAACTATACTCTTAGGCAACCCATGCAACCTCACAACTTCACAAAAAAAAAATCTGCCACATGTACTATATCTATTGTCTTCTTACAAGGTATGAAGTGTGATATTTCTGAAAATATATCCACTACCACAAATATAGAATTATTATCTCTTGGGGTCTTTGGTAGCACAAGTGCAAAATCCATGCTAATGTCTTCCCATGGTCTAGTTGGTATTGTTAAAGGTATATACAATCTGGTGTTCTGACTACTTCCTTTACCATCTTGAAAAATTTTACAATGTTGAACAAATTTCCTTACATCCTTAAGAATATGAGGCCAAAAATAATTCTCACTCACCAAAGTCATTGTCTTGTCAATACTAAAGTGTCTAGCTAATCCTCCATAATGCTTCTCCTTAATCAGATTATCCCTCATCAAACTTGTTAGAAATATTAAGAAAACAAATAGAGATTAGGAAGGAATGAATCCAAGAGAGAGTTGCAAGAAGTAAGAATTTTACCATAACCCAATGAAAGAAGGACGATTCAATAACTTTCACCAAAAGCATCAAGGAGCTCAAGATCAACACAAAGACAATTTTTTTGAAAGGGGAAAACTAAGAAAAACCCCTTGTGCTTAGAATATGAATGAGGCAAGAAGCCAAGAAAGAGAGAGAGCTTGAGCAAGAAGATCATTACAACATTGTGAGAGAAAGAATGAGAATAAGAGAAGAAGAGAGAATAATTCCCATGAGAATCAACCTGTGAGATCCAACTTGTGACCAAATTTGAGAAGTGTGTGAGAAGCATCTCTTAAGTAGAGATGAGTGAAGGAGTTTGCATGTAACTCCTATGTTTAATGAGTGCCACATTCACATTAAGTGTGTGCCATGTGTAGAAATCCTCTTAAGGAGGAATATCTAATTTCCTTATTAAAAGAATTACAAATATGTGACATGTCCTTGGTTTATCCTTTAATTACATAGTTTACCAAGGAAATATTAATTTCTAACACCCATCTTTAATCTTTACTTGGGGAGATGAGATCAATACGTATCAAACCCAAATGTTTATAATGATTTTGAGATCTCTCTTTAGAACAAGTCTTCGTTAAGGTATTGGCAACTGGATCATTTCGCTTGCAATAGAGAAGGGACTCATGTGTCTCTTCGTTCTTTTTTGAAGTGATTCTGGAGTGATATGTTCTTGGAGCTTGAATTGTACATAGGATGCATTGTTAAGGAAATAACACTTTGATTATTATAATATAAAGGTGTAGATGCTTGCGGAGGGGAGCCCAAATCTTCAAGTGACCATTGATATTCTTGAGATTCATTTGTACATTCGGTATATTCATTTCCAATAAAAAATAGAGGTGGAGCTTGATAAACACCTGAGCCTTCAAAAAGGAAATAACCATTATTAGATCTCCTATCATTGGGGTATCCTAGAGATGAATCAGTAAAACTTTGTAAAACAAAATCAAAGTGTGAATCATAGAATAAATCAAGTACGTAATCCGGAACACAATCATCATTTTCAAAAAATAAATTTGTAATGTATCCATCAATATATGAAAAAACTAGAGTGGAGCTATTATAATCATCAATATCACTAGTAATGTCATCAATATTGTTGTCAGTATCATTGACCTCCACAAAAATCATAGGATTAGTACTTAATTCAGAGAATTCATGAAGATCGCCTTGATCAATATAGAAATCTCTACTAGGAGATTCAAAAGAAGGTGTAGTGACATTAAGAAAGGTAGAGATAATATCCTCTTCTTGATCAAAAATATCAACAAAAGAGGAATATTCATAATGACGATGAGACATAATTAAATACACAAAATAATGAGATTAAGCCCAACAAAGTGAAATACATTTAAGATATAATGCTAAGGAGGACGAAAAATAACTTTAACGTAAATAGTAAATAGAATTTTGTAAGGATTTTTAAAACTTAAAAAAAAATTCCAATAAACTGATGAAACAAATTTTAATTGAAGTTAAATGATGAATTAGCAATTGAATGAAGTTTATAACGATAAACTGGAAATGGGTTTAAAATGATTTTAAATAAAATGAAGGTTAAATAGTTTTTAATTTGTTTAAACTTTTTTGTTAATTAAATTAAAATTAATTTTAAAGATTAAACACAATTTTGATAAAAATAAAAATTTGATAATTAAAATATTAAGAAAATATGATAAATAAATTATTAAAGAAGGATGATAAGCCTGTAATTTTATATAAAATAATGATAGTCTTGCAAGAAACCACAACAAAGTTAATAATAACTTGCAATTATAGGAAAAAAATGTAATATTGAGGAATCTACTAATTAAGATGAAGAACCCTACATAAACCAGATAAAAGTCAGATTCCTTCTGCAAGAATAATACACCTGCAGTGATAAAACATTAAAATAAAGAGAAGTCTGTAATTTATTTGAAAACAAAATGATAAAAACAAACATAATAAACAAGAATCTATATCAAAAAGGGGTCAGAGGGAGAAAGTAGCAAGTGGAGAGAGGTTGCACATGGGGCAGCATGGAGAGGAAGGTAGGCTAAATGGGATAGCAAGGAGAGGGTTATGGGCCTACCACACTTCCAAGAGAGAAGGTTGCAAGCAAGCAAGGGAGAGGAGTTGCGCATGAACTCAACTTGGTTGCATGTTCTACCTCCACACAACCCAAACTGCCTTTCCTCTTCCCTCTCGCTGCAACACTGGAGGGAGAGTATCCTTTGCTGGAGGGAGAGACAATAAAATGTTGCGTAAGTAGCAAGGGAGGAGCAAGACAGCTTGCGCAAGGGAGGAGCAAGCTTGCGCAAGAAAACAACAAGGATAAATAAGGAGAGGGTGTGCAGGAAGAAGACGAGAGATAAGGAGTGTTGAAACAAGCTGAGAGAAGAAATAGTTGCATGAGAATCAAGGGAGAAAGAGTTTCAAGAAGGAAGGAGGGGGTAGCAAGCAATAGAAAACAAGGAGGCTGTGAAGGCCCTTGGGTAAGGAAGGATGCAGTGCTGGAAAGAAAGTGGAGGTTGCGCAGAAAGAAGTGAAAAAATGATCAAAAACAAAATAAAAGAAGATTAACTAGTGAAAATGTTGATAACACTCAACAAGAAGATTTATTAAAAAAATGATAAGAGGAAACCCTGCAAACAACCAGAGATTAGAAATATTAAAAAATAAACCTTGTAGGAAAGAGTTATCAAATGAAACATGGAAGAAATAGTGAGCTTAACTGCAATAAAAAATAGAGATATAAATGCTTTAAATGTTATTAGAATACATAGATATAAAACCAAGTTGTTGATAGAAAAGAGCTATATAACCCTGCAAACAAGCATATTAGATTTAAAATAGATATAGAGAAATGATAAAATCTGCAAGAAAAAAAATAGAGCTAAAAAAATAATTTAGAACCAGATATAAATACCAATTTAAATGATAAAGATCAGAACATGCAAGACTAAATTCTTCCCTTGTAGTTGCCTGACATAGGGAAAAAAAAAGAGAGAGGGAGATTGGGTTTGGCAGTAAACCATCCAAACCCCAAAAAATATTCAAAAAAACTGCAACAAAAATTAGATCATGAAAACCTGTAAACACTCAAATAAGGATTGTTATTGGCTCTGATACCATATTAAGAAAACAAATAGAGATTAGGAAGGAAAGAATCCAAGAGAGAGTTACAAGAAGTAATAATTTTACCATAACCCAATGAATGAAGGACTATTCAATAACTTTCACGAAAAGCATCAAGGAGCTCAAGATCAACACAAAGACAATGTTTTTGAAAGGGGAAAACTAAGAAAAATCCCTTGTGCTTATAATATGAATGAGGCAAGAAGCCAAGAAAGAGAGAGAGCTTGAGAAAGAATCTCTTTACAACATTTTGAGAGCAAGAATGAGAGTGAGAGAAGAAGAGAGAATAATTCCCATGAGAACCAACTTGTGAGAGCCAACTTGAGAAGTGTGTGAGAAGCATCTCTTAAGTAGAGATGAGTGAAGGAGTTTGCATGTAACTCCTATATCCAATGAGTTCCACATTCACATTAAGTGTGTGCCATGTGTAGGAATCGTCTTAAGGAGGAATATATAATTTTCATATTAAAGGAATTACAAATATGTGACATGTCCTTGTTTGATCCTTTAATTACATAGTTTATCAAGGAAAGATTAATTTCTAACAAAACTCCTAGGTATATGCAATTGAATTCGTCTGAATAACATGCCTTCTTGAATGAAATTGTAATTACCCATATAACCCTAATGTGTCTTTGGTAATTTTGAAGGTATCTTAGTGCTTCTTTTTTTAACATGTGTCTATTTGAGGTGCTTGTTTAACTCATTCTATTATAATATAGTTTGACAATGATGTACTTATTAAAGATTTAATCCATTTTCTATGTGGCCACCATTTGATGATGATGATATTTTAGGATCTTATGTGTTAGGATGGATATCTGAAAAACATATGTTATTTCTATGCAAGTGATTCTTTGTATCAATTATTATGATTTATAGGTCTTCCTAATGATTAGGTCCTCGTATGTAATGCTTCTGTATGGTTAGACCTATTTGTTCATGATTAATGTTATATCATACTTATGCACTCATGATATGATCATCTCTTTGGAAATTTGATTTGGTTATGTGATGAGCCCTAATGGATTATGATCTAACCCTTGTTTATAAATGATTCATGATTTATATACTTGATGCTATATGTGCGTGTATCTATGATGTGATTTCATGACTATGGATGAAGTCATAGTTACTCACCTAGTGAGGTCTACACAATGTCTCGATCCCAGTCATCTGTCTGCATTGCCTTCCTTATATATGTATATGTATGTGCACATGTATAGTTTCTTTATGATGCAGGCTTGAAGGTACTAGGCATTGACTCCACGTGGCTTCACATGTCTGATTGTACCTAATGCAGGAGCATCCTGGGTGTAAGAGAAATCTTGCATCACCCAAAAATATTTTCTAGTTTCTTTTCACTAAGGGTTATTTTGTGCAGAGTTGCTATTTCTGGAAAGTTACTATTTTTAGTAGGTTTTTTTATTGATCTTAAAATGTTCTATTTTTCTTCCCTGGAGGTTCACTTTGATTGTATCAGCCTGCTAGTAAATTTTCATTTCCATATCAAGTCTAGTTTTGTAGATATTGGATATTTTTGGTATTGGCAGCAAGGTACATAAACTTCAAACTCAGTTTTGAAGGCTTTAGAGGCTCCAAATGGGGTTGAAACCTTGGTTAATTGGATCTTGCACAAGCTAAGCATTGTAGAGAAATTTGTAGCATTTCTAAAATGGGGTTAGGACGACCCATCGGGTCAACGGGTGATGAGTTATGGTCTCCGGAAGTTGTGCTACCTGAACTTGAAAATGCCAAAGTTTCTTCAAAATTTCTTTTTGGGTTCCAAAGTTGTTTGGGCCTACTCTAATGTAATAAAAATGATTAATAATATCTTAGGGTTGGTCAGCCTCAAAATTTAGGGTTTGATTTCTAGAATCGTCTTGGGTGGTTAAAATTGCCTATATATTGAAGGCCCGTAGGGTTGTCTAGGGCAATTTTGGGTTATGCACCTGGTGGCTCTGGCTTGCAGATTATTGTAATAAAATGCCCATGTGGCTGTGCATGTTGCATTTTTGAAGGTGCATATTATATTTCAAAATATTGTAATTTCATTCCATGGTGGATAATAGAAAACCCATTTCCTGTCTTTGCAAATCTTGTTATTCTCGACTTTGTTGTGAGTTTGTGTTAATAAAGGGGGAACCCTTCATAAAGTGGTATTAGAGGAGTTCTTGAGTATGTAGAAAGATCACCAATTGTGAGGCAATTTGCACCAGGACTATGGTTGTGGGTTTGCGTGATAAGAGCTAAAAATGCCTCCACAAAGAAATTGTGGCAGAAGAGCTGGAGGTGTGACAGAAGAGGGTTTTAGAGTTCTCTAGAGACAAGTGAAAGCGTTACAAGAGGATTTGTGTAGAGGAATGAATATTGCGGTTAGAGATGAAAGTGATGAGGAATTTGAAGAAGAATGACAAGGCGACCAGAAAGCACCATAAGCACTTAGAGTTCCTGAACATGATAGGCTTTTGAGAGGCATTTCCAAGATTGGAAAGAGACCCAAGATTGAAGTTCCCACATTTTTAGGAAATCTTAACCCAGAGGAATTGATCAACTGGATCAATGATCTAGAAGAATATTTTGAGTATGAAGATGTTGAAGACCCAGATCGAATCAAATTTGCGAAGGCCAAATTGAATGGCCATACAAAAATTTGGTGGCAAGAGATTCAGTTGGAGAGGAGTAGAAGAGGAAAGGAGAAAATCACAAGATGGGACCGAATGGTGGATAAGTTGAAGAGACAGTTCATTTTGAGCTAGATCTGGTGAGAAAATGCAAGGGTTGAAACAAGCGAGAAAATCTATGCAGGAGTATACAGAAGAGTTCTACCGAGTCCTCATTAGAACAGGTCATGCAGAACCTAAGAAGGAAAAATTTGCCCATTATATTTATGGGTTGCGGCCAAGTATTCAAGATGAGTTTAGTCTAGTTAGAATGAGTAGTATTGAATAGGTATACTAGTTTTCCCTAAGAGTGGAAGAGAAGCTGAACAAGAAGTTTGAAAGCAAGCAAGCTGGAAGAGGCCGTGGTGGAAGATCCAACAGATAATCTTATGGAGGCCAAAATGAAGATCAAAAATATAATGATGAGTCAAGTAGCAGTCAAAATCAAAGGGAAAATAATTTCAATCATTCCCATGATCAAAATATTAGGGATCAGAGAGGAAGAGGAAGAGGAAGAGGGAAAGGACTAGGAATAGGCAGTTCTCATGGTACATATTTCCGTTGCAGAGAAGAAGGAAACCGAGCCTATGAATGCACACAACATTAAGGAAGGATGGATAGGAGGAAAGAAGGGCATGCATGAGTTGTGCATGCAAATGAAGAAGCTCAATTAGAACAGTCAGATGATGTTGAGAGAGGAGAAACCCTAGTTGTCAGGAGGATCTTGATAAATGAAGAGAAAATCTCAGATCAGAGGAAGAGCCTATTTTGCACTAGATGCAAGTACGATGATAAGTGTTGTGATGTGATTATTGATGGTGGAAGCACTGATAATCTTTTACAGAAGAAATGGTCATAAAGTTGAAGCTGAAAAGGAAAAAACACCCACGTCCATATAGAATTTCTTGGGTGCAGGATGACCACAAGGTCCTGGTTAATGAGTAGTGCTTAGTAAAGTTCAAGTTTGGGAGTTACTGAGATGAGGTACTTTACAATATCATCCCCATGGATGCATGTAATTTTTTGCTGGGAAGGCCTTGGCAGTTTGACATGCATACCATACATGATGGTCATGCTAACATTTATTCTTTAACAAAGGATGAAGTCTGACATAAGCTGGAGCCATTGAAGGAAATAGGAGGAAAGGTATGTAGTAATGCCAGAATTTGTTTAGTTGATGGAAGAAAGTTCTTAGAAGGTATGAGACATGAGCATATGTGTTTTTCCCTTATTTCAAAAGTGGGTAAAGAAGAAGTAGAAGAGTACCTGAAGAAGTTGCAGACTTGTTGGAGGAGTTTCAAGATATTGTTTCTGATAATGTACCTGATGGATTACCACCAATGAGAAAGATTAGTCATCAAATGGGCTTGATTCCAAGGGCTAGTTTTCCAAATAAGGCAGCCCATAGGATGACTCCAGCAGAAAGTGAGGAATTGAACAAACAAGTGCATTAGTTGTTGCAGAAGGTATTGATTTGGAAAAGTTTGAGCCCATGTGTTGTACCAGCGGTATTAGCACCAAAGAAAATGGAGAATGGAGGATGTGTACAGATTCTCAGGATATCAATAAGATCACTATCAAGTATATATTTCCCTTGCCAAGAATGGATGTTATTGTGGATTGTTTGAGTGGAGTTGAGTATTTCACAAAGATAGATCTAAAGAGTGGATATCACCAAATCAGGACCAGAGAAGGAGATGAATGGAAGGCAGCCTTCAAGACAAAGGAGGGCTTGTATGAGTGGTTAGTCATGCCTTTTGGGATAGCAAATGCACCGAGCACATTCATGAGGCTCACGAATGAAGTACTAAAAGAATTTATGGATAAGTTTGTTATTGTTTACCTGGATGATATTTTGATTTTCAATAAGACATTGGAAGAACATATGATGCATATTTGTAAGGTGTTTTAGAGGTTAAGGGAAGAGAAGTTGTTGATTAATCTCAAGAAGTGAAATTTTTTGAAGAAGGAATTAGTATATCTGGGATTTTTAGTCTCTCTAGAAGGTCTAAAAATGGACCCAGAGAAGGTGCAATATATCCTTGAATGGCCTACCCCAAGGAGTGCTATTGAGGTAAGATCTTTTCATGGTTTGGCTAGCTTTTACAAAAAGTTTATTCAAAGTTTCAGTAGTATCTGTGGACCCTTGACTGAAATAATCAAAGGGGATAGGAAAGAGTTTAAATGGACTGTAGGGGCAGATAAGAGTTTTGAATTGTTGGAAATAAAAAATATAGAACAACCTGTCTTAGCACTTCCAGATTTCAACAAGGTGTTTCAAGTAGACTGTGATGCTAGTGGTAATGCTATTGGAGAATTTTTAAGTCAGGAAGGTAAACCCATTGCCTATTTTAGTGAGAAGTTGAATGATGCGAAGAGAAAATATTATGTTTATGATTAGGATTTCTATGCTATTGTTCAGGCATTGAGGAAGTGGAGACATTATCTTTTTCCATAAGAGTTTTTTCTTAATTTACTAATCATCAAGCTTTGCAACATTTGAATAGTCAGGGAAAGTTAAATCAAAGGAATTTGAAATGGGTTGATTTTTTGTAGAGTTATAATTTTGTTTTGAAACACGGGAGTGAGAAGTCTAATAGGGTTGTAGATGCTCTTAGCAGAAGACTAATCTTTCTAACAGAGATGCAGATAGAGGTTGTTAGGTTCACGTAACTCAAGAGTTTGTATCCTGAAGATCGAGATTTTAGCGAAGCTTGGAAAGCTTGTAGAGAAACTGTTAATCTGGATAGAACCAAATGGTTGGATTTCATAATCTAGGATGATATGTTATTCAGAGGTAGTCAGTTGTGCATTCCAAAGAGTTCCATGAGGGAGAATCTAATAAAAGAAAAACATAGTGGAGGACTGGATGGAAATTTTGGGTGAGATAAAACCATTTCTCTAGGTAGTGAGAACTATTATTAGCCACAGTTGCAGCGGGATGTTAAGAAATTTATACAAGGTTGTAGGGTATGTCAGATGGAAAAAGGAGTGGAGTAGAATACATGGTTATATCAGCCATTGCCAGTGCCAGAGAAGCCATGGGAGGATATTAGTATGGACTTTGTTCTTTGCCTACCAAGAACTCAGAGAGGGCATGATTCCATCTTTGTAGTGGTGGGCAGGTTTTCTAAAATGGAACATTTCATTCCTTGCAAGAAGACTAATGATGTTGTTCATGTAGCAGAATTATTTTTCAGGGAGGTGGTAAGACTACATGGATTACCAAAGAGCATAGTTTCAGATTGGGACACCAAGTTTGTTGGGTACTTTTGGAGCACCTTGTGGAAATTTTTTAAGAAGATTTGAAGTTTAGCTCAACACACCATCCACAGACTGATGGACAGACAAAAGTTGTGAATAGGAGTTTGGGAAATCTATTGAGATGATTGGTTGGAGATAAACCAAAGGGATGGGATTTGGTTTTACCACAAGTGGAATTTTCATATAATAATTTTGTCAATAGGAGCACTAGTAAATCACCATTCCAGATAGTATATGGAAGTAGTCCCAGAAATGCACCAGAATTAAGAAAGTTGGACAAAGGAGAGACAAGTAGTGTTGAAGCTGAAGACTTTGCAGAACACTTGAATAATTTGCATGAGGAGGTGAGGCAACATATTAATAAAATCAATACATAGTAAAAGGCTAAGGGAGACAAGAAAAGGAGGCATAAGGAATTCCAGGTGGGAGATGAAGTCATGGTTCTGTTGAGGTTTACAATTACCACCCCAACTCAGGCATTAGGGCTTTGACAGTACTCTATCCTAATAATGGAAACCTTCTCTAGTTGTGGATGGACTATGATTGAGAAGGAGTCTCCAGATTCTAGACCGGTTCCTATTTGATATGGGATATCACCTCCTAATTGATAACTTAGTGGGAAAAGGGTGAAAGAAACTCTAAAAACTGAAAGGGAAATGAAGGTGATACACTAGAATGAAAATCAGACTTTGTTTGGGGAATAATGCAAAAATCCTAACTCATATACCAAAACTTGGCACCTTTGAATATTTGATCAACATATAGGTTAAAGACTTGGCTACTAGGGTATAGACCACAAATAAATTAATCTCTTAGCAAACATACATATCCTTCATGAAGCTTGAATTTCATTCACATAGAGGAGGAATAATGGACATTCACTTCTCCTAGCTACCAAAATGAATACACACTTATGAAGAAAGATGAAAATAGGATTTAGAATCCAAACTCAAAAGCATATAGAGAAAATAGTTTGTCTACTTTATTATCCTCCAAAAATCTGACAAATAAGTTACAAAATATATCTCCAAGGCATCAAGGAACAATATGCTCACTTTTAGCCCTTTCTCCAAAATTTGCAACCCCTAATACTGAATAAGAGGTTCCTATAAATAGCCCTTATAACTAATCTTGAAAATGAGATCTCCCTACAAAACTCCCCTCAAAACAGAAACATAACCCTACATCCAAGGCCTAAAAGATGCCTATAAATTAGCCTCCAACAAGCCCCTCCAAAATAGTGTATCCCTAAATCTAAGGCATGATTAGTGCCTAAACATCTAGCCCCTAATTTTGCTCCCCTTAAAGTTGGCGATTAAAGATTTTACATCTTTTTTACAAAGTGCACCAACTTATTACAAAATACACTTCATAACCCATAAAAAATTCAAACCAACTCATAAACTTGACCCTCATCACATAAAACCCTAACTGCCTAACATAAATCTGACACCATAGTTTAACAACCCTAACTGCATCAAAGTTGACACTAAAGTTTAGGCTGACTAAGCCTCTAACAAACACAGCTTATACAATGCACAAATATCTCCATTGGCTAGCTGTTTAGGTATTGTCATGGTAGTCTAGTCACCCAGTCATTAACTCCTCCATAGTACCTTGCTGGACTTCAAAACTCTATCCAACTTGACATAGGCATAGTTTAGCATTTCATCTTTTGCATATATTGCTTGAGAAAAGGTTAGGGTTTGGCGCCTTGTTGTATTTATGCATCCATTATTGGGCTCTGTTATTCTTCAATTAAAATCTAGAGTTTCATTGCCATGGTAGATCTGAGAGTTGGCATGGTTAGCTGGGTGTTGACATCCATGATCCTGAGCTGGCATAGGTTGGAAACTATGGTCTTCATTAATCCTTGGCATCTAGTGTTGCCCTGCTGCAAATATGCACGTGTTGGAGCTCGGCTTTACCACGTGTCTCTCTTCCTCTGATTTGCGGCTTTCAACTGGCTTGGAACTTAGAGTCTTTTGTTTTCTAGTAGAACTCAGGCTCTACCTCTTGGAACTGGGACCATACTTGGAGTTTAGATACCATAAAATGTGGCGTTCTCTGCTTGTGCTTATTCCTTGTTTGAAGCTCAAGTCCTGCTGCATCTTGCCTTACAACCTGGGGTCCATCATCATGAAACATGGTGCCTTTGCTATATATCTTTTAAGAAGTTCAAGTTTCATGTTTTCATAGAAATTGGTCTCCTCATAATGTCGTGGGCTCTTTTTATAAAACTTGAAGTTTTATGCATTCTTTCAAACATAAGAACTTGACTTTTTTTTTTAACCGTGGTTTGCATCTTGGGACTTGGAGTCCACTTTTCTCAAATCATAGCACTCCTCTGCATTTACATTTGAAATTCAAGCTCTTAGTTGAACTGGTCTGCACACATGGCTCCATGCTAAACACCTAGATAAGTAACACTTAGTCATTATGATTTTCAACTCGTTTACTTGAAATAGATGCTTGTTATTGTGCTTGACATGCTGTAACTTCTACAATATATATTAAGACCTTTTGGTTTTGTAGATTTACATCCTTCTGGAAATAAATTCATGTGTTTTTCATTTATTTCCCATTGATTCCATTTTCCTGTAGCATACAATCTGTAACTTCACTTGAAGTCTTACTTTGTAGATAACTATATGTTACTCTTTTATCATTATTGCACAATGTATTGGATGAAATGGTAACAAAATCTGATCACCCTCATGGCTCCTTTTTTGCATATCTGGAAGTAAGCACAAAACATCTGTAAGTTGTCATTTTCTTTGACTGAGAAATGAATTCCATAACCTTTTGTCTTGTCTGTAGACTCCATTCAATTTTTCTTTAACAACAAGACTATAATGTCAGAAAACAAAACCATCTTCACACTATTGAGGCCATGAGCATCTGAACTAAGAATACCACATATTTGATATGCATTATTATGTTTTGTTCTTTATTTTCATCCATTACTGTCGAATCAATTTTAAATATGCAGTCTTTCAGTATAAGAAATAGTGTATAAATACACTATTTATTCCATTTTTTGTAAAAAATATCACCCATGGGGTTCGAGCATGGGCTCGTGACTCCCATGGGTAACCATTATAACATGAAGTTCAAACATAAAAACCTACATCCTCTACATTCTAAATCTTCTTGACTCCATCCCCTATATGCACTAAACTTACCAATTTTATTCAGACATAAATACTGAAATAATAACAGCATTATAATTGATGGGCACATACATCACTATCATTTCAGCACACCAGAATACACTGTTTGACTAATACCCTACATAGAACATCTCTTCAAATTCATTTTAGGCACATGGATACTGTACTTGTTCAATTATTATGGATATATGCGAACATAGATACCAGTGATTTTATATGCACACTCTCTTTTATTTGTTTGTAGAAGTGGATGTTACTAGAGATTGATACTTTATCTCATTCAAAGGCATCATGTACTGTGACAACATTACTTTCCATTCATCCTAAATGATAACAGTACACATTTCACCTCCATTTCTTCATATCTCTTCTTGTGTATCTGTATGAATTGTATCCTCTTGTAATGCTCACAACCTTCTTATATGTAATGTCTTATGTGAAGTTCGAGCATGGGCTCGTGACACTCACAGCATTTCTTTTGTTATCTGCATTTAGTTTCTTGTTCACCTATTGCACACACATCACTGATCAACCTGTTAGGTTAGAAAACAACATGAGCCAATTAATGTTTGTGTATGAGTATCATATGAGATGACACTCATGCATGAATGTTGGTTATATTGTTTGTGTTTGTTAACTTAACAAGCTGATGTCATTCTGAAGAAGGTTTTTTTCATATTCAAGACCTAAATCCCTTTAATTCAGATTCTTCTCGTTCTACAAACAACAATCCTTTTCAAATTGCAGACTAATAACCATATGTAATGAAAGGTTTCATAAGGGTATGTCCATTTGATATTCTTTATTCAGTTGATGCTAAGGTATATCTTGTTGTCGTATTGATGTTATCAGTAAATATTCAACTTTTGAAAACTTGATTGATGTATGTTGTTTTTGGTTCATGTATTGCTTAGATCCAATTGGATCTAACATCTCTTTTCTCTTCATGATGCAGGACAAGACCCTATACCTAATATGCAGAGCTAATTAAAGGATGGACAAAAGACACCATGAATACGGGACAGAGAAAAACAACCAGCAACAAATGCAAACATTCTACCTTACAAGGCAATGCATGGACCCCTACTCAAGCTTCAGTCATGCTTTTCTTTCTGTAATTACCACTAAGTTTTGAATCCAAAAGATGTAACATGAAACTTATATGCATACTACATTCAGCTTGAATGCACAATGTAATGATCAATTGGAATTTTGAAT
>MU226477.1:7641750-7659382 GCA_018584345.1 Thuja plicata
CTCTAAGTGTAGATTTTGTAAAAATCCTCTAACCAGGTAGACCTAACAAGTATTTTTATACTCTTGACTGGGTAAGCTATCAAAATGGCTAAACATTGTAATCTCTAGCCGAGCACCCTTTATATTGTAGTTAGTGAAGGTTGTGGGTGTCATCTCCACCATAGTTTTATTTTCTAACCAAGGATTTCAGCGTAAAAAAAATCATGGTGTTATGAGTTATATTTTTTATTGTTTTGATGTGATGCTTTATAAGCTTTATATTATTTTCATTTCAAAGTTATGAACTCAAAAAAAACAAGCAACAATATATGGTTTATAGGAAGTTTCAGTTATAAAGTTTTTTGTGGTACTGATTCACCCCTCCCCTCTCAGTCCCAAATTTCCATAATCATTCCAACAATTGGTATCAGAGATACTACTCATGAGTTAAAAGGTTTAACCACCTGAGAGTTAAAGATCTTAGTCATGGAAATTTTTAGGAAATTCAAAAGGATTGATGGTCTGTAATCTAAGTTGGAAAGTGCAAGAGAGTTAATAATTGATCTGAAAAAGAAAATTGAGAAGTCTCTAAGGATTAGAAGGAAAATATATGATGAAATGAAGGTTATGTCATCCTAATTTTTAGCATGCATCAAAGTAATCATAAATAGGAAGAGTTTGCATTTTTAGAGGAGTCCCATTAATATTATCCTTTAGGTATTATTAATCAACATTTTGTAATTACATTCATTTTCATAAATTGTCATTTTGTACTCTAAGAGTTGATCACATTCCAGAATTTTTAAATTACAGTTTGATCAATTACATTGTGCATTCAAGCTGAATGTATTATACAAATGTTATTTCATCTTTCTTTTCCATGTCAAAACATAGTACATTGCAGAAATAGAAGGCATAATTGAAAGTATGGAGTAGACGTCCCATGCATTGCCTTGTGGTTGGTTTCTTGATGCTTGCATATTAGGTCTCCATTGCTGGTTGCATATCAGGTCCTAGGTCTTCATAGTTCTTCTTCATCTGCATATAGGTCTTTTAGGGTTTACCTGCATCAAAGAGGAAATGGGGTGTTAGATTCAGTTGGATCTAAGCAATACATGGAACATAAACAACATACAATCAGTCCTTTTGAAAACTGCATATCAATCTGATGAAATCAATGTAATGAGAAAACATTCATCCATAGTATCTGAAGAATAGTATTAAAGGGACTTGTTCCAAACATGAAACCTTTTGCTATGTATGATCACTTTGGTATATGTTATTCTTCTCTATATAATCAGATATCTGATGAAAGGGACTTAGTATTACCATCTGAGAAACCTTTTTTTTTCATGATTAGATCAATCTATGAGTTCAACAAATGATACAAACCAACCAACACTCATGAGTGAATGTCATTTTACATTAACTCACAAATGTTAATTGGTGCATATAATTTGATGACCTAATAAATTGAGTGGTATTTTGTGTGCAAATGGACAGGTATCTAAAACTGAATGCAGGAAACAAAATAAAATGATGCAGTGGATGTCACGAGCTTGTGCTTGAACTTCACATAAGCCATTATATGCAGAAAGATGGTTGATATCTCAGAAGGTTACTTCTCACATACATAAGAAGGATAAAATGCAGACACATGAAGGAGTCAAAAGATGCTACATGAAGTACATGAACAAAGGAAGCTGGAGAAATGCAGAATTGGAAGACTTTGAAAGTTAACTGTTTTGATGCAAATAATGGAGAGTGGGAAAATGTTGTTACAGTAAGTGCTTCTTCATATATATGTTGCTTCAATATATCTGTTAAAAGTTCACTTGGAAGATCAAAGTTGAAATCTCATGCATAAAGATTATGCATAAACTGTATTAAATAAGAAGATGTCATTATAGTCATTTTAACACAACTGAATCTGACAGAGTAAAATAATGAAACAAAAGATGTGAAAACTGCAAGTAAGGACAAAGATTAACAGTCTCAAATCAGCATGGGTTTACACATATAGAAAGCAAGCATAATGAAAAGAGTATCATAAGATATCCAAGAGCTTCATCAAATGAGATCATGCTTAATAGTTTCTGAAATATTGCAGTGCATAATGTGTTTTAGACAAACTGTTGAGACAGTTTCTTTTTGCAGATTGAGTTTACATCTCATATTACTGTTTTGAAAAGATGTACATTCATAGTAACAGTATAGGGCATGTAAAGAATTATATATGCAGATTGGGTTTACTGTTTTGAAGTAAAACCCATGGGAGTCACGAGCCCGTGCTTGAAACTCATGGGTTTGTTCTTTCCCATGTATACTTCAAAAGAAAAATAGTGTATTTTTACATCAAAGACAGCAACATGTTCAACATATAATTTGTGCTTACATGCTAAAGAGATGCTCAGTATTATCAGCAAGACTGTAAATTGAAAGTGTTTTTTAAAATAATGTTGCAGTTTAAATATCTTATGTGTGTTTTTAGACAGTGGAGTGTCATCAAACATGGAAGCATATATTGTGCTTACTAATTATTTGTATTTGCGGACAGCAAGAATGATGTTTTTGTTAAAACATTTAAACAGTACAAAACCCGTGTTTTACTTCAAAGTGAGACAAGCATTAAACCGACAACTTCAAGAGAAAAGCCATGTGGGTATTTTAAAATAATATGGATGACGGCATGTGGGAGTGACTGTGAGGTTTGACATCAAATAGTATTGCAGTAAGGGGCTCGATACTAAACATATACCAGTTCAAAGGTTTAAAGCTACAGTCAACATCAAGCAGAGAGCACCAACATGCATTAGATACTAAGAAAGTTCACATTGATGCAAAAAACATAATAAATAAATGATAGAGGAGATGATTACTTATCTATATGTATAGAAGCTACTGGTACATTATACTTTCAAGTCATGGTTATATCAACTCGTAGTAGAAATGTGAAGCTTATGACTGAAAGATTTCATAAAGTTTAAAGTGAATACATTCACCACACCATTCAGTCATAAGCTACATTTCTATATGCTAAAGAGAGTCATGGTTTCCAGTCTCAACATGGTGGTTGAGATAAAACAATCATAAATTGGTTTGTTGCCCACGTGTCTGAAGGAGGAAGTTAAAAGATAGACAGTGGAGGTCGTGATTTTTTTTCCCAGTTCCATGTCACACAACAGACTAGGGATAAGTCTAAAGCTATGGCTAAGATGACTAAGTAGTGAAGGTCGAGGTTCATGGTTGCTCAATATTTCAACCATAGTTCGAGGTCACTCCAGACTAGCAGTGGTGTAATTCCATGTCACACTACAAACTGGGGATGAGTCTTGAAGCTGTGGCTGAGACATCCCCAGTTTAAAACCAAAGTTCATGGGCTCGACACCTCAACCACAGCTTAAGACCATTCCAAGATTGCAGTGATAATAGCTTCCAAGTCTATAGTGGTGGTCACAAACAAAGAAGAACTCCCTGAGTTTTTCTTCATACAATGCAGTTCAAAACCCACAATAATGGTAAAACATTAGCTCAAGAAACCCCAAGTTACAAATAAGTATGCAATGCCATTTGTATTGGCATAATGACACTGTATCATTAAACATCTCAACATTCAAGAAAATGTAGGATAAATTAAAGTTGGAACCCAAGTTCAAAGCAAATGAAAATCATAATCCACGACCTTTACTAAAGGAGGATGCAACAAAGAAGATGCCATGTGTTAGAGTGAGCATGTAAATGACATTTTTTCCCTCATAAATCTCATGAAACTGGAAGTTTCTTCACAGATTAGAGGCGAAAACATAGCAGAGATTCATGGTTTCTAGTTTCAAACATGACGGCACCACAGAACAAAACCCTAAAGATGCAAATGAAACCGAGAAATGAAATGCATTGTGTTTTACTCTCATTTGAAATCCATTATCAGATGGAGTAAATACAATTGTAGTCCAAGTGCATCGGCATTCCCTCCTTATTGCCACATTGGTACTTTTTGTGCCACGACATGATAAAATTGTCTCTTCCAACTGATGGTAGTCAAGTCGACTACAAACTGTGCTGGTTACCAAACCACAGCTGCATCGACCATAGTGGTGCAATGTCCACCATGTCAGCAGAGTCAAAGATGGGTTATGATGCCGAGTTGACAAGGGTTTTGAACCCTTTGAAGTTAGGTAGTCAGGTTTTTGAGTGGGGTGGTAACACTGTTAGATTCGAATGTCATGTATTCAAATGGGATGTAATTGATACATTGGTAATTGGTATATCAAATTTGGGGGCTAAAACTTAGGGTTTGGTTTTAGGGAAATTGATTAAGCCCTATAGTTTAGGAGGATCTGTTATTATGGAGGGCTTTTTGGAGGGAAGTTTTTTGAAATAAGCCATGTTGGCTATTTAGTGAAGGATATTGCTTCATTTTGAGGGGGGTCAAGATGGTGGAGAGAAGAGCTTTAGTGAATTTCTGATTCCTATAGTTGTTGATTCATTTTTTTGTATTCCAGTGTAAGTTCATGCTTGTAATTTCAGTTTTGTGCAAGAGGATTTCACTATTCCTTGTCATTACTTGGGAATTCATATATGTAACTTATATATAGATTTTTTGAGGAGAATATAGTTACCCCACTTTTTTACATACATCTTATTTTCATCATTTGTTCAAGTTCCTTTTCAATTTTTTGCATATAAGAGTAATACCTTTGTAATATGGATTAGTGAATTGCATTGATTCCTATTCTATATTACAGAATATAAGCCTTTTGCAGAATATGCATGTTGTTAATGGTAAGAGTACTGCTTGTGGTCAAACCCTAGTTGTGGCCTTCCAATTAACCTATGTATTGAGCAGTGAATGATAGTGCAGAAATCTCATAGGGTATGATAAGTGGATGTCAGTTTGAAGCTTTAAAAAGATCTGAATCTTTTTCTAGTTTTTTTATGCAAGTTAAATTTAAAGTCTTTCTCCCCTTTTCTCATTTAAATTTTCAATTAGGATGTGATATTCCATACCAAATAGGAGCCAGCCTAGAATCCAGAGACTCTTCCTCATCCATAGTTCACCCACAGCTAGAGGAAGTTTTCATTGTCAGATAGAATTGCCATGAAGCCTTAATGCTTGATTTAGGGTGACAATTCTAAGCCTGAACATATTACACAAGAATAATTTGATACACTTGATACAATATCTGAAGGAAGTGTTACTAATGAGTCAGAATTAGCTATAAAAGAACTACTAGAAAATAATGATTCACTTACTGAGAAGTTGAACCTAATGAAGACAGATCTTGAAACCAATATGATGTATTATCTTAAAATGGAAGCACTTCCATGTTAATAACTTTTAGCCCTCCTTAGGGGGGTTTTTTTTACCACCATCATATTGTCCCCTCATTTTTTCATCCTCTCCTACTTCTATACCTCTTTAGGACCTTGATTGGGCCTCTCTGAGCACCATCCATCCCATCTGGCACATTTTCCAGGGGTTCTGACTCCCTGTGTCAAGGTTGACCTCAACCTTGACCTAGGTCAAGATCAACCTCATCCTTTCCCTAGGTCAAGGATGACCTCTATTTTGACCTAGGTCCCCCTTTCTAGTTTGAAAGTTTTTCAGCTTTTGGGGGTCATTAAAACTTCATTTCCCACATCCGGGTCGACTATTTTGGGTTTCAAAGAGATGATTATTAAATTATATTTAATATAGGTCCTCTTCTAGGGATATAGGTATAATTGGAATTTAATTCTCCTATGTATCTCTCTCTATAATATTGTGCCCTAGATTCATATATAAGGAATTTTTCTCCTCTCATTTTCTCTAAGAAGCTAAGCAATAAGTCATATCAAGTATGAATCATCTACTATCCAAGAAGAAAAAAGTTAAGGCATCCATTGTTATACATGTTTTCAAGCCATAAAAGTGTTCAAGTCTTCCTCTCAAGCATTCAAGTTCTCCACTGAAGATCAAGGATTCAAGCTTTCAAGCCTTTGAAGGGATTTGGTTCAAGCATTCAAGATTCATCATTCAAGCCCTAGATTTATCCATCATGGTGATGTGATCTTCCTTCAAAATCCTTTGTGCATCCTCAAGATTCATTCATTCTCCCTTCAAGGTGGATTCCAAGCATACAATCATGGATTTTTATGGTGTCTAATATTGAGTCCAAGCTTTCATATTTACATACTTGTTTACATTCGAAATACAATTACATATCTATTGAATATCATAGCTTCATTATTATATTCACTTCTACTACTTGATAACATTCTTTATTTCAATTATACTTTGAGGTTAATTCCAAAACCAAGGATTGACCAAGGCAAACCCCTCCCCCCAATAAAGAAACCATTTTTCTTGTAGGGACAGGTTTGGAATAGTGAGTTGGAGTGCAAATTTGGATACCCTTTACAACAAACTATCGGGATCCAGAAACAAATTCTGTCAGAGGTTTTAGAGGTCGATTCTTCCCTAGGTCAGAAGCAAAAATTATGGGTCAATGATGACATTGACTTGAGGGTCAAAATTGGAACTATGTCAGATCAGAAAAATATTTTTGGGTTTTGTTTGTCTCTGCATTTCTATTCCAGATCTGGTTGCAAATTTTCTAGAAACTCAGTGCAGGCCCTCGAAAACAACATTCTTTAGATTTGTAATATTTTAAGGTTAGTACTTTCCTCCTATTCATTTCAATCTTTCTAAATCTATCACACATTCTTTTCTATAAACATAATCTAAGGTCTTCCTCTTTGCTCTCATTTCCAATAGATTGATTCATTTATGCATTGATCCCTCCTTTGGGGTTAATCAATTTGGATCCTTCCTTTGTGTATTCGAGGTTAAAAGGAACATCTTATCTTCCCCACAAATTTCAATAAAAAATCTAATTTTAAATGTAACAACATCTATTTCATATACCACTTAATCATACACCATACATTTTCCTCTTTACACATGATAAGATTGACATAATTGATTGAAGGAAGAATGATTGCTAAAGATAAAAAGAAAATGACAAAAGATGATAAGAGACAAGTTGAAATCAGGTTAACATAGAAAGATTATGAGATTATGAGAATGACCCAAGTTTACCATGATATGACCGACCAAATTCTGAATGCAAATCAAGATAACACAAGAAAGGAATTTGAGAACCAAGAATTGAAAGCTGAAATTGAAAGAATAGATCCAAGACTGAAAGCTGAGAAAGTTGCAAATGAAATACTAAAAAGAAATGAAGAAGCACTGAAATCTTTGGACCAGCAACTCAAGAATCAGAAGCAAAGGAATGAAAAAATATGAATTGGATTCAAAGAGAACAACACTACCGAGAAAGGAGAATCATCTAATGCACAGAGAGATGAAATTATTGTACCCCCACCAAAACAAAATAAGCCAAGTTGCAATTATTGTGGGAAACCTGGACACACTACTAATGTTTGCAGAAATGGGAAAGTTAAAGCGCCGAGTACATCTAAATTTGATAGTTATTTTTTTAGATACAATAGGTATGAACATCAAGCTTTTGAATGCAGAAGTAATCTTGCTAACAACACAAGGAAACCTAAATTTTATGGTTACTCCAAGAGCTACAATAAGTATGGACACAAATTTGAAGAGTGTTCAACAAAGAAAAGAAATGATAAGTGGAAGCCTAACCAAGAGAATGCTAATACTAAGACTATAATACAAGAATTTTATGTTTATCCTATGGAAGGTATGGACACATTTTTGCAAATCATATTTTGATGCATGAAAGAAATAACCGAAGGGGATGGAGGAACCCCGGAATAACATGTTTTAATTGACATAAGGTCAGACACCAAGCAATAAATTGCAGATACCGAGGAGATGCACCAACAAAAGATGAATATGCAGTGAAAGCTCCAACTACTGTTGATGAAATTAGAGAAAAAAAGAACAAAACCTGGAGGACAAAGAATCAGGATGAGGGAACATGATTCAGAACCATAGATATCACCATCTCTACCGAGTTGGTTGCATTGAGCTCCACCTAATTGGTGTCAGGTATGTAGGAACTGCATGCTTATTATAAATATTACTTTAGTTCCTAAGAATTGGAGTTTAGATCTATAGAAACATATTAAAATGTATTTGGATAAGTTGTGAAATGTTTGGATGAACATTGTTATATATGGTTATTTTGTTTTGCTCGGTAAAGAAGAGTAACTATGCAGTCGGTATAAAGGTAAAAAGGGACTCGACAAGCGCATTTATTGCAAATAAATTGAGCCGTTGGAAACATTAATTATGGGAAACCTATAAATAGGTCAGCTTATTATTTATTTTGAACCTAACATTTTCAAAAGATCATTGAGCATATTGTAGAGCAATTATTCTGTGGTGAACTCAAGCAAATTCAAGGTAATTCTGAATCTTTGCAAGTACATTTGAGATACATTTATGAGATAATTGTTGTACACCGAATTGTGTTTGTGAAGTCAATTTATTATCAAGCATGCCCTAGTTTTTTCAAGCATACATTTCAAAGTGATCATGGCACCTAAGATGCAAACACCAGTTCTAGTGAAGAATGTCGAACCAGTGAACCCAAAATACAAGTTGCTGCCAGCTATAGCCGCAAAAATTGACATGATGGGAGCATTTTCTTCAATACTAATGTGAGTTATTTTGATTGAAGATGTTCTCACATTCATTCATTTTAAAATTGAAGATCTATGTAAAACTGAGATTAATGCTTCATTAAAAAAGATGTGCATGGATGGAAAAGTTAAGGATGAGCACACCCATCTAGAAACTAAAGGATTGGTTCATGCTATAAATTTATCGAGGGTATTCAAGTCTGAAAGGGTTAGGATGGTACTCAGCCAAGTCCATGACCAGTTTATGTGGTTGCATGAACTAATTAAAATAACTAAGGATGTGTTGCACATCATCACTGGATCCCCTATCGTAGACAGACCAGAGGCCATTAACCAAATTGACAAGGGTAAGCTCACTAAGCTAATCAAGGCATAATGGGATGGCAGAGGAATGAGGATATCTACTATGATAGATCCTGAGTTAAGTTATGCATGCAACATCATATCTTATCAAGTTTTTAATCATCCCAAGTGGATAGTGTACCATTTGGAGCAGTTGATCTAGCATACAAGATAGTGAAGAAAGGGCTACATATATATCTCTATGAAGTTTTGCTGAAGAAGATAGAAGACAACATGAAGACAATCAGGAAGGCAAAGACCAACACTTTGAAATTTTGTTCATTGTTCGTATGCATTTTCTTCTACTACCAGAATTAATTTCCCTCCATTGGAGATGTAGTTTGGAAGATTGATTGACCATTCATATATTAGATACATGAGTTTATAGAAAGTCTAGGAGATAATTTTGATGCAATCATGTCTAATTACTTTATGAAGTTCTAAGCTAAAATGCATAAAAGATATAATTTTCCACCTCAAGTAGTAGCAAAATATTAGGATAACTCATGTTTTGAAGTAGATATAGATGTATGTATAGTTAAAGTTGTTAAACCGAGAGTTGAATGGATTCAACTGATGGGTTATGAGATGGACATTGATATTGGTTCAAAGCAGATTGAAGCTTTATTATCTAAACCAATTGACCCCAATGAAAAGATATATGGAACTTATGAGGAAATTAAAGACAAAATAAAGCAAGGTATTTTGGTACCTAGGTCAATTAAGAAAGAAAAGAAAATGATTAATGTTTTATCAAAGAATCTTGGAGTTTATGATACTTTGGGAAAGGACACTGGGAATGCACAAGCCATTGTAGTGGTTGAGAATAAAAATGTAAAATTTCCTTCACCGAGTAAGAGAGGTACTACAAGGAATACCAGATCATCAGTACAAAATACAAAGAATAAAGTTGCAGAGGTAATTCAACCAAAAGGAAAGACTTATGAGAGAACTAGAGGAAAGAAACAACCTTCTAGAACAAGGAGAAGATTATTACTTGGAAAAGAGAGTGATGTAGAATATGATGATCCTAACAAATCTATACCTGTTGCAGAGTTCTCACGAGTTCTATTAAGTCTTGTCAATTTTTTAGATATATTAAAGGATTCAGGAGGGTTTGGAGGATTTAGGAAAGTTAAATATCTAAAGAGGAATGAAGAAGACAAGAAAAAGATTGAAGATGTAGTTGTTGTAACCTATAATAAGATACAAAGTGACACCTATAGAGCTTGTAGAAAAGATACCAGAAGAACTTTACAACAAAATTGATGCAAGGTTGAAGTATGAAATTAATGCAGAGAAGGATATGAGAGAGAGATCTCTTGTGCATACTATTCCCGACCTAGCACCATCTAAAATTGTAGAATCATTGAAGAAATATTCAAAGAAATTTCTAGTCAAGGGGAGAGCCCTGAGAATAATGAATGGATACCTACAATCGGTAGAGAAGGATACAACTAGAAAAAGGAAAGAAATATATCAAGGAGATGATATTGAGAAACAAGAAACTAAGAAGATTCAAGGTGAAACAATCATTGATCAGGAAAAGGAAAGCACCAAGAAAATAGATCATATTGATCTAACTACTCACAATGTGGAGATTATCATTGAGGACTTACCTGAGGAAGAAGATCCAGCAAGGAATATATCAAAAGATGAAGATGTAATGGATGGACAAGTGCAGGATACCGAGTACATGGATGTTGATTACACATTATTACATAGTACTAAACTGATAATTGAGCAAGTACTTAGTTACCCCAATGTACAAGATGTTGCTATTGGCACTACACCAGAAACACACACCATAGCAACTGAGACACCTATATATACTGATAAGGTAAAGGTTGATGAACCTACTGACACTGAGGGATAGCAACATGAAGAGCCACCAACCGACCCTACCAATGCACAAAAGACACTAGACACAAAGTGAAATGCCACGAGAATCAAATCTTAAGGAAAAGAGTGAATAAATACATAAGGATGAACATAAAGAAGAAGAGAAACCCCTAGAAGTAAAAGTAGAATAAAGCATAGCCGGTACACATACCGAGTCACCAGATGAAACTAAGGCATCATGTTCCAAACACTCTACTAGAGAGAGCCGATTGATTGAGAAAAAGAAGAGAAAAAAGAGGAAAAAAGTCATTGACTTGAGAAAGACAATCATCATACCAAAGGGAGACCCAAATATGATGAAGCCCAAAGAATTATGCATTGATGCAAAGATTGAAGCTCAAAAGGTTGAACAAGACAAGTTATTGGCAAAGAAGAAAAAGGTAGACATCTTAGAAGATGTAAAGGAGGTTTTCCAGGGAATTATTCCTAAAGTTACACGTGATGAATCTGAACCCCTACTAGACCAAGTTGGTAATTTATTCCAACATATCAAAGGACCAAATAAGGATATGACTGAATACATGTTAAAGATTCATAAAGAGTCTCTATAGAAGAAGCCGATGGAAGATTTATTGAAAGACACTGATGTTGACAAGGTAACTCTTTCTGAGTTATGTACAGGTATTGAAAAAAAACTCATATCCATCATACAATTGTTTCAAAAAATGCGTATTATTTCAAACTTTACTAATGAAATCAAGAAGAAGGAAGCAAATATTGAGAAAGAGCTGACTGAGTAGCTTAAGCAGTTAACTACCGAGCCTAGAGAATTCCAGACTTCTTACTCTAAATTTCAAGAACACATGGGAGTTCAAATTTTATTAAGACAAGAGGAGGATAAGCTTAAATTGGAGTTTCTTGAATTGCAAGCATTATTGATTCCCCATATCCAATCAATGTAGATACACTTGAAGAAAGCCAAAGATTTAGTTGATCATCTATATGTTAGCTCACTAGACAATATTGTTGGCTTAGAAACAAATATTACCGATCATGTTATTATACATTAGAATCTCTGAGACACATGAGAGACTGTATTTTTAGGGATATAACATAGGTATAAACATATTTTTGAGAAATAAGTTTTACTTTTGGCAGTTTTTGTCAAAAAAGGGGGAAAGTTACTATGTATATATATGTATTCATAGTCAAAAACACAAAAAAAAAGTGTATATGTGAAAATTAAAAAAAGGGACATGTATAGAGTGTAACATCCAAGGGGAAGTTACAAATTTTGATGACTTTGAAATTTTTTGTCAAAAATGCCCAACTAATGCCAAAGGGGGAGATTGTTATCTCTATAAGATATTTTGTTGTCATTAGTTTATGTCAAAGTCATAGAGTCAAGAAGAACTAGTCGATGAAATGAGTTAGTCATATACTTGACCAGTTGGCAATTTACACTGAGCCAGTCAGTGAAGTCATACATAAGAGAGAAGTTGGTAAAAGCACAAAGAGTTAAAGACCGGGTATCGAGTGTCTATAGTTACCAAGTGTTACAGTACATCGAATGCAATGAAGGACACCAAGTGGATAATCACTGAGTACTGAAGTTCTTATAACCGAGTCGAAGGAGTTACTCAACCGAGTTAGACAGATGATCATAAATATGATAAGATCACATTTAATGCTTTGTCATAGCATTAATTACATTACTAAAATAATTTATAATAGTTTTTTATGTGATCAATGATTCAAATAAATTAGAGTGATGAAGGAATAGATCAAGCGATAAAATAAATTTTTCTAGTACCAAGAAAAACAACAAGTGCCGAGCTAAAAGTGAAATGGTCACCGAGCGGAAAAGAAAATCTAACAGTTAAGAATAATTTTTAGAAACCTAACGCATAAGATTAAGAGGCATAAATTGTTATTTATAATGGATGATTTATAGAGCATAAATATACAACAAAGAGGAGGTTGATGTTGTTGAAGAAAGTTGTTAAGATTTATTGTTATTGCTGAGAAAGTTAAAGGAGTTATTTGAAGAAGAAAGAGTAAAGCAGAGAGCACTAAGCATAAATTCAGCTAGAGCATAGAAGAACCAAGTAGTGTTACAGTTTGAGATTAAGGTAACATATTGTTATAATGAATTTAGAATAATTGAGAGGGGAGGGGTGAATCAATTATCCTTAGGTCTAGATGTAGTAAAATAAAACTTTCTAATTTTCAGATCTACTCGGCAGCAGTAGCATAAGTCAACAACTTTAATCATGCAGTTTACTGTCAAATGAAATTATCTCATAAAACATAATAGTAAAAAAAACCATAAGCATTCATACACGTTGACACAAGTATTTAATGTGGAAACCAAATATGGGAAAAACCACCAGTAACATGCTACCAAGTTTTCACTCTTCTGAAGTGATACCCTGTGAGGAGCCAACCCTGTTAAAGGTTACATTAACACACTGCTAGGTGTGACCTGGTTAAAGGATTTAATCACCCTATCAGGAGTGGCCTTGTTAGAGGACTTAGAACATTCCACATAAATGTCACCTTTTTAGAGGATTTATACAAATAATTTTGAGGTCAACCTTGTTAAAGGATTTAACTGATACAATGGTTAAAAAGTAATCAACAGTTGTGATCTGATACTTACAACTTACTTTGGAAATTTAGATCCAATTACAACTCTGATGTTAACTTATTGGATAGCCTACATTGTCATCTCAACCTTCTGATCTGCTTGGAAATCTGTCAAGCAATCACACATGCAACTCTCTACTTCTGTATTCAGCCTTCTCTGCTAGATCATGCTAAACAGTAAATCAACCATGCAAACTCTCTTGCATACACATCCACTTCACATTCAATAGCACACCTCTTGCATACCAAATGAATAACCCCTTGAGGTTATCATATACCTCTCTATTTACGTTAGATAAATCTTTTTCCGCTTAAACAAGATCTTAGATCTTAGGTTAGGTTAGATCCAATGGATCATCCCAATATTGCATTACATTTACTTCTCAAAAGTAGTCTCTAATTAAATCTTGAAACCATGCATTAATTACAATTACCCATACATTAAATGATGTGGATCAATCTTTAATTAACATTACATATCCCAATAAAATCAACTAAGTCAGCCAGAGATCTCAAATCTCATCATTAATCCATTTACTGTAAGTTAGCGAACATCACTGTTTTCACTCGACAATTTCACTGGTGCTCGACATTGAACAAATTTTATCGTCACAAGCAACTTTTCTTGGCACAAGCAACTTTGCTCAGCACAAGCCAAAACTTGCTCGACATAGAACATCCATAAAAATTGTCTTTGAAAGATAAACAACTAATTACTTTGCCAGAGTGCCAACTGATCAAGTACCCTTTTATTTGCCTTAACTCAACAATTCACTTGGTCTTCTTGTTAAATCTTCTTCATCAAGAATAGATATGGTACTCAAACAGATAACAATAGTCTCACCAGTCAAGGTTTGACAACAATGACAAAATAACAATTTCTTGCAATGCCACTTTCCAACAATCTCCCTCTTTGGCATTGATGGCAACACAAAATATTAAAACAATGATTTAACAAGCATAGTTACCCTCCAATGTGTTCCTTGATATGAACGAATCTTCATTAATGTCTTTAGCTTCATTATGATTCTTATCTTTAAAACATTTCTCCCTCTGTGTCTATACTCACACTGTAATCATCTATGTCTAATCATCTGTAGACTCCCTTTGTGCAGATAATCACTTCAATGTTTTCAATAGTAACTTTTGCCTCTATGTAATATTTTCCTCTTGGTAATCTCATTTTCTAGGCAATCTTTTCTTCTTTATAGGTAATTTTTACCCAAATTTTTACATGCGGGATAGAAGTCATAACATTTAGAAAATTTGCATAAAGAAACATCTCTTTGACATTACTGTTCAGCCAATGCAAATGAAATACATTTCTATTACATTCATATTATCAGACAATTTTTGTACTCTAAGTTTTGATCAAATTCACAATTTCAAATTTATAAATGATCATTACATTGTGCATTCATACTGAATGTATTAGACAAGTGTTCCTTCAAGGTTACATATTGCATACAGAAACTTAGAGGACATATGCAGAAAAGAAAGTAAGAGTAAGGCATGATGAAGTCTAGGGGTCTATGTATTGCCTTTAAGAGGTCTTCTAGTGTCTAGAGTTGGTCATCCACATCATCTAAAGTCTTCATGTCTTGGTTTTCTTGGTCTTGTCTCTATCTGTCCTCCATCCTAGGTCTTCTATTGTTCCTGTATCCTGCATCATGGTGTGAAAGAGATATTAGATTCAATTGGATCTAAGCAATACATAAAATCCTAAAAGACACCATGCATCAGTCAAACTCTCAGAACTACATATTTACTGATGATATCAATGTGATAGAAAGATATGCATTTGCATTGACGGAATAATAACATCAAACAAACATATCTTTATGAAATCCTGTGCTATATTTGAAAAGATGCAGTGAGTGTCACGAGCCCGTGCTCGAACTTCACGAATATGCATTATTAAAGAATGAAAGAATGCTAGATATTCAATGTACAGGAAAGAAAGAAATGTTCAAATGCAAAATTTCAAAGGTGTCTTTATGAATATTGAGCAAACAATCTCGTGTTGGTTCAGAGAAATAACAGTGATGTGTATCCATTGAGTAAATGTTGTTTCAGTAACAGTGTTAAAAATGATTTCAAATGTTGTTATGAAATATTCATATGCAGGGGATAGAGCCAAATTGATAACAGTTAGAAAAGATGCTTCCAATTCGAAGACACATTCAAGCATGAAAAGACAAAGTGCCAATTACATGCAATTCTGCTAAAACAACGATGTTTTGTGTTCATTGCCAAATGAAGATAATCTATAGTAGGTGCCATGAGTGATAGTATAGGGCTCACGGTGTGTGCATCAAATAAAATAATTTCAGTCACCCGATACCAACAGCGGATGCTAACAAGGTAAGCTTCAAGTTCAAACAGTGGAGCAAGAAACAAATAAACACCAGTCGTATGACTGTTAGCATCCAATAGTCAAGCCATCACTGTAATAAATAAGTTCGAGTGCACAAGTGGAACTCATCAAATGAAGGTGATCTATAGTTAGAACCCTTGACTATTGCTAGTTTACAAATATGAAGCTCACAGTTTTACAACAGTCGCAAGTGGTCATACATTGTAGAGATGATTCACAGTTGTCAACAAAAGTGTTTTGAATAGTTTCGGGTTCATTAGATTCGAACCCACATATGGTTTGTAGATATATATATATATATATATAGGAAGAGGCCCAAGTTTGAATTCATTCAATGAACATTCAAAGTGAATCAATGAGCAGTGGATTCAAACAGAATACAATAGTAACTTCACTGTGAAGGAAAGTAAATGCAATATAACGAGTCTGAAAGTAAACTTATTTGAAAGTGGAGTTATCTGAAGGTGGAGACCGAGTTTATGCAAATGTGAAATGCCTTGTTTCATGTCATTTAAAACCCCAAATAATAGGTGGAACCCACGGTATATGAAGAGGCCCAAGCTTCTTAAAGGAAGACATACAATCAGTGCCACCCATGGTGTGAAAGGCTGTAGTCAATAGCTGCCCAAAATACATATAGAAATTAGTGCCATTTATTAGGGATTGAGCTCGAGATACACTGGAGGCCACAAGGATGCAAAATAGAGCCCGAGCTCTTCTCACCCTAGAGTCACAAACAAGCAGTAAATTCCAGATGGGTCCAAGTTTAACGCCAGATAGATGCATGAATATCGCCATGTATTATGGCAGGTAGATAACCATGGTGAACTTCAGCAAGCATCAAAACAGAGAGCACAATAAGGTCACTAGCATGGCGGCACCCAATAACAAAGAGAAAAACTAAATTCTCTCAAAAGCTACAGATGCAAGTCAAATGCAAAGATCCCTATATCAAATTGTATATACTTTGAAGTCCATCAAACTACTAGAGGAGTTATGACTGCAATACTTAGACAGCGCAGACTGGAGATATTTTTCCATCGTATTGTTTATGTTGACCATGCTATAGTATCAGCCATGCTTTAGAGTTTAGGGTTTTTATGAAGATGTAATGGGGGTTTATTTTGTAGGTTGGTTTTTTTTTTGCATCTCAGGTTATCAAAGAATATAGTTTAGATTTTTTAAATATATATTCTTTGATATATTTTTATTTTTTATATATTCTTTGTAGCATGTTGATATATATTGTAAAAATGTAAAAAAATCAAAAGATATATTAACATTAGGAGTTACCAATTGTGGAGAGGTGAGTTTCATTTTCAAAATTAGCCTCAAGGGCTTAATTTTTGGCATCAATTATGCCATAAAACTAGGGATTAAGCTAAAATTTTGGGAGGCTAATTTGTAGGCATGGATTAGGCCTTTGTTTTAGGGGTGATCTTTATGTTTTGGAGTTCATTTTTGGAGGGAGATGTCATTTTCAAGATTATCCATGTGGGCTATTTAGTGGACCTTCTACTTCATTGTAAAGGGTTCAGATTTGGTGGAAAAGAGGTTTTAGTGAACTATTTTGTTCCTATACCACTTTTTCATGCATTTTGTAACCTACTTGTTAGATTTTTAGAGAATAATAAAGTAGATGATCTATTTTTCCTATATGCTCTTGAGTTTTTTATTTCAGAATCCTGTTTCATCTTTCTTCGTAAGTGTTATTCATTTTGGTAGCTAGGAGAAGTGAATGTTTATTATTCCTCCTCTACATGGACAAGATCTAGACCTCATGAAGAATATGTATGTTTGTTGACTGATTAAGTTATTTGTGGTCTATAC
>MU226478.1:0-17739 GCA_018584345.1 Thuja plicata
CATATACATATATATACATGCATATATACATATATATACACATATATACATGCATATACACATATACATGCATATATACACATATTTACAGACAATATATATTAAAAAACATTAAAATACATATATATAAACAATATTTATTATAAAATAATCAAATATGGAAAGTAGAAACGTGGAAAACCTGATGTATTGCCGTTTGATGAAACGGATGCCCCGCAGTCGCTGTTGCTTTCACCCGAGCCGAAACAGTCACAATGATTGTTTCGGCGGTTTTTGCCGCTAAACTAACCTAGTTACTTTCGATCGAAAGTAACTTTCGATCGAAAGTACCTAGTTTAGGTACTTTCGATCGAAAGTAATTGGCATTTTCGATCGAAACAAACAGAGTTGTTTTAGTGGGTCACGCTTTTCGGGACGAATTCCTTCCTCTCGAAAAGTGTAACCCACTATTGTGGGATCACCCAATGAGAAGTGGAGTATAATTATGTGAGTGTATTAACAAAAGTTTCTTTTTATAATCATTTACATGTCAAAATATAAATATAAAAAATAGATGCATGAATTATTTTTTTAAAATTAGAATTAAGAAAATAATTAATGTTGATTCTTCCAAAAATGAAACTAAAAGTCTCATTCGAAAAATGAAATAAGTATATTAGAAAAAAAGATATAATGTCAATACAATAACATTTATGTGTCTATGTAAATATTATAAACATAGTGATATAAACATTTAATATTATGGATGCATAATAGGATTAGAATAGATATCTTAAATCATCTATCTTAAAAAGTGAGAGATATTAATGTAGAGCTATTTTTAATTTAGATCAATAATGTTTTTGGATTAAATTATGCATATTTTTTTGAATCAATATTTTAGATCACTCCTTCGGAATCCATCATGAGAATACTAGAGAGTTAAAGGAATAAAAATAATGATGGATCAAATGGTATGATCATAAATTTTGTTTAAAAAAAAAACACAATTTTATCTAGAGGCAATATTGATCTTGCCAATTAATTGCTTAATAGTTATTTTATTTTGGAATAATTCTATTGCTTTCGAATTATTTTATCTACTACAAAAATAATTAAAATGAAAAAAAATATACAAATTCATTCCATATCATACATATGAAATAAAATACAATAGAATAAACATAGATTTTCAAATTTTAAAAATTAAAAAGAACTTATACATTATCCTCTACTCATTATGATATGTGATAAAATATAATTGAAAAAAATATATAATTCAGTTATACAAATATTGACAAATAAACAATTAAATACAATTTTATATATATATATATATATATATATATATATATATATATATATATATTATAAAAATTGAAGTTATACACATATTGACAAATATAACTGTGCTGTTTTAACAGATCTTCCTTATTATTATCTGGGCAATCCATGGACTGCTCATCTCTTACGCAATTTTCTTCTTCATATATTTGATTCAATAACAATAAATATTTACAGTAATATAACAAATCACAACATCAAAAAATAACAAGTACTCTCTGTAAAGTACAGCAGCAAATAGATCTTCAAAAACCTTCTTCCACGTCCGAAACCATCGCTCAAAATCATCTCTTTCATATTACAAAACAAATTACGACCACAAAAACAGCCTGTAAACAAACAAACTACTCAAACATGAGAGGCTTCGTCTCTTTGCCAGGCATAAAATCTTCTGATCGCTGCCGCTGGGATTCGAAACCTTGACCTCCGGAAACGGCGTTCCTACGGAGCAATTCATCCACAGCTGCACCAACTCTGGCGGCCTTCTTCTGAATATCCTGGCTCGTCATTTCGGCCCGCGGGGATTCGAACTCCAGACCTCCAAAAACATCAGGCGGAAAATTAAGAGATGCGGATTTTCCCCTGAGATTAAAGGCGGCGAAATCATAAGCTTTGGCAGCGGCCTCTGGAGTAACATACGATCCCAACCAAAGGCGCGTTCTTTTGTTCGGCTCTCTAATCTCACATACCCATTTTCCCCATTTTCTCATTCGAACCCCACGGTAAGGGTTTGTTTTCTTTCTGGACTTTCTGTTAATTGACCGCTTCTCTGCGTTTTCCGTCTCCTTCTTCTCCGGCTGCTTCTCTTTCGCCATCGTCTTCTGAATCTGTTTTGCCTCAGGAAAGCAAAGTTGCTTCAAAGATTGGATTTTTGAGGTGCGTATTGAAGGAATGGATACGAGTTTTCTGAGGAGGAATTGGTCTTGGCATTCTTGTTGTTCACGCAACCTCAGTTTCTCCGATCGTGAGGCGTCGGTAATCTCGTGGAATTGCTTGTCGTTTTGGTCGCAAGAACAGCCGTCGGAATTTGACGGTGAGATGAAATCGAGGGGTGGAAAACAGTGCTGTAAAGTTTGTAAAATGAATCGTATAAGATGCTTGCTTTACACGTTACTGGAAATGAGTAACAACATTCCGACGATTTTATTCGTTATTCGTATCAGCTTGCCGACTCCAGGGAAGGATCCAAGTTTGAAGCTTTGTTTACAAAGATTGGCACCAAGAAATTGACTTGAACTTATCTGTCACCCTCGTGTAAATCTATTTTTGAGAGCTTTAGTATGAAAAAGTCAGCATGTTATGTTGGGGCCACATTATTGTTTCTTTATAATGGGGGCCACATTGTTGTTTAAGATTCATCTCCCAACAATGGAGTCATCTGGAAAGTAAGGATGTCACAAATAGGTTGATGGAAGCTTTTGCATGAATTTCTATGCAACTTCGAGGAATCTAGATGGGGGGAGTCCATTCCTAGATGGGGAAGGAGTCTATTCTTTGGAATGGGTGGGGACATAAAGAACTAACAGATGTTATGGAGGACTTGAAGGACTTGAAGATCGTAGTTATTCTAAACTTTATAAATTCATATCACTTTAAGTTGACATTCATTCATGCTACTCATTAAATAGATTAAAATGAGGATAGCCAATTACTTGTCATTTTGAATAACACTTAAATTCTATGTCATCTTAAATGTCATTCAATCACTTTGTTCATGAGATGAGATGGATCAAAATGAAAACTTCTGACTTAATGTTATCTTAGATGGTATTCAATCATTTGATGGATAAACATGGGATTCAATAACATGATCGTATGACTCATAAGATTATGAACGAAACCATATTTTATTGAAATCACCTTATCTATAGGAATAGAAATCTCATTCTTGTCATAGTGCTATCGCTATCAAACATAAATGATCACATCGTATAATTTTGTCTTTTCATCAACTATGATAAAATATGAAACTTCAAAACTATGTGTTCATTAATGTTTTGTTAGAAAATACTCAAAAATTATATGTATACTATTAGTAGCTAGATGCAGTAAAGAACCATATAAACATGAATAACATTTAGATCTATCAGATTTCCACAATCCATAGGTCTAGTGAAAATGATTCTGGATATGATTGTGTGCGAGTTTTTTTCATCAACGTTTCAAATCACACTCTATGATCCATCATCAGGATGGCAGGAAAACAAATCCTATTTTCATCACATTTAATGAATATATTCTTCTTACAAGATCTTATTACTCAATACCAAAACCCTTTCTATTTATAAATGTGTTTTCTAAAATCAACCTCTATAACGACTATCATCATTGTTTCCCTATCCTACCATCCATCCTTGCTCTTATCTCTTCTCACCGTCGTAACCATCAAATTTTAGAATAAATTTTTTTTAAAAAAAAATTATGAATTATGAATCTTATTTTATAGGTAATACAATTTTCTAAGTAAGTTATAGTGGTTGCTCAAATGATCCTACAATATCTTTGGGTATGCACAGAAAGATATGGGACCAAAAGTGGCCAAAACTACGTTTTGGTCCATCTAGGACGTGATTTGAGCACATTATAAAGTGTTTACATTATGTCTTGGTAGTGATTGATCCTAGTGCACTAATTATTGAGCCACAAAGTGTTTTTATTATAACATGAGCATGTTATAATGTGTTCACACCACAACACAATTGCTTACAATGAACTTGAACTTTATCTATGTTGAAAACCATAGTTCAAAGAGATTGAGTTCATTTGAACCTAACCTTTATCAAGCTACAATAAGAAACCTTGAGCAAGGAATAATGTGCATGCCTATTAGAGTTGATCAATCTACCATCAAAATGTTGCCACGACATTCACGAAGTTAAAGAGAATTTTTATTTTATGTGTAAAATTATAATGAATTGCAATTTAGCAATTGTTTTGATTCAATATTTTTTAAGTTTCAAGAATTAAAAATCCTTCATCAATTAATAAAAACCTCACCTCACCAACTAATGAAAACTATGCTAATGAACATGAACAACAAAATCCTCCATCAATTCCTTGACACCCTCCTCAAATGCAAGAAAGCCTATTAGGACAAATTAAAAGCAATAAAAAGGAACTACAAGCATTGATTGATAAGCTAAAAAATCCAACTGGAACTAGTTTCCATCGGACAACTCTTGTCACCTCATTGGCATCTATCATTTCCTAATATCGATTTTGTGAGTGACCAAATTAACATGTGGTCCAATGAGAGGGAGGAAGCACAATACTTTTAAATGCCTCAAAATTTTCACACCAATATGTAAAATAAAATAAAATCTTATTTATGTGTCGTTCATTGAACCACAAATTAGTGCACCCCTATACAATAGTTGTAAAAAAGTTCCTTATCCATTGGTGCCAACGGCAAGGAATAAGGAAAAATAATTTGAGAGGAGTGTTGAATAGTTTTTAGCCATCACCATGCAACACCAATGAGTTCCTATAATATTTTAGGAGGAAACGCCATATGCAATTCTATCCTCAATGAGATCTCAAACTAATTTAGCATGTGTGACTTCAAAAGCTAGGTGTTGGATCTACACATGATATAGAGGGGGCACATCATACCCAAAGTTAGGCATGGAGATCCCTTGATATGATAAATATTGAGCATGGCATGATCCCTCTTGTTTTAAAGGAGAGCGTTAAGGTGTAGTTTCTAAGGCTATAAACTCCAACAAACAAACCTTGTCACAACATAGTAGGCCTTTAACATAGGGTGACAAGGGTGAGGATCCCAAGTCTCACCGAGGATCTCACCTTTTTCAAAATTATGGGTATGTTTGTAATTATGAGTCCAAGGATGCCTCATGTGCATAGCAGTAGAAGCATGTGACAACAATATTGGATGATATGATATGCGTATATGGCTTACTGGATAAGATATTTGACATTGACATATAGATAATTTTGAATAAGTTTAAATGCAATTTACTATTTTCCTTTTGAAATATAAGAAATTAACTATATTCATCTACGATAATTCAAATTAATGTAAATTCATTGCAATAAAATTTTAAGGTCGAAGTACTCATACTACGTTTGTCAGCGTTTTAGCTCTTGATTGTGTAGCCATGTTTGACTGGTCTCTACTGCATACAATAGATTGGTATAGAGAACTTAATGCACATGCTTAACGGGACATCTTATCCCACATTAAGTAACCAATTGACCTAGATAGGATCATTCAATCAATGAGCAAGGGCACATATACTTTGATAATGTTAACACTATCTATGCAACCTAAGACTCTCTAAGCATCCTATCAGTTGTATAAAATAAATTAACTAAGCTCAATAATTAACTCAAACAAAAGCAATGCTGAAATATGAAACCTATATACACAACAATGGCTATAGGTAACTAGCAAGTTAGATCAACAGTGGTTGTGGGTAAAGCAGAGTAATGACTAAATTACAGTTAGCTTATGATCTAAAATATCAACAATTGCTATTGTTTTGCTCCCACCTTAGGGAGATGACGTGCATCCTTGTCCACAATTTGCCCCTTGTATTGACAGTCTCGCAAAGAGGATTTCCCCACTTACTACCCCTTCTGGTAGGAATCCTAATGATAGTATTGCCTAGATTATTGCATTTCGACATAGGAGAGATCATTCTTCCTCATATTCTCATTCTCTTCCCCACCTAGCAGGTGAATTGTCTACCCACTCTTGATGTAGATCGCTAATTGTTTTGTTAGTATATTGTAAATGATATATTATGACCTTTATTGTATGTGGCCTATTCTTGACCAAATTGTAAATGGTCTTTTCAGTGTATCTTTATAAGCACCAATCCTCTTATTTGGGAAAATTCATCTACATTCAACTTATGACATTTATGCAGAACAATTCATCTGCACTTGGAATATTCTTATTGTGCACGCAACCTGAATTTCTCCGATAGTGGGGCATCGGTAATTTCATGGAATTGCTTGTATTTTGGTCGCAAGAACAGCCGCCGGAATTTGACGGTGAGGTGAAAATCAAGGGCTGGAAAACACAGTTGTAAAGTTTGTGAGATGAATTGCATAAGATGCTTGCTTTACACGTTACTGGAAATGAGTAACAACATTCTGACGATTTTATTCGTTATTCGTATCAGCTTTGCCGACTCCATGGAAGGATCCAAGTTTGAAGCTCATTAAATTTAGCCACCAAGAAATTGGCGTGAACTTATCTATCACCTTTGTGTAAATCTATTTCTGAGAACTTTAGTATGAAAAAGCCATATTGTTATTTGGGGCCACATTGTTGTTTCTTTATAATGGGGCCAACCCTCACATTAAGATTCATCTCCTAACAATTGAGTCATTCATAAACTAAGGATGTCACAAATAGGTTGATAGATGCTTTTGCATGAATTTCTATGCAACTTCAAGGAATCTAGATGGGGAAGATTCCATTCTTGTGAATGAGTGGGACACAAAGGATGTTCTGGAGAGCAAATTCAAGAAATCTAGATGACATATTTCAATTTTTTAATAAGAAAAATAGATATGTAAAGGACAAATATGTAAAGAACAAATATTTAAGTAATTAAGTGTAAAGATTTCATAATTTGGGTGACTTGTAAATTATTTAATATTGAAACATACGTTTATTTTAACTTTATAAATTTACATTATTTAATATGGCATTTAGACATTCTATATATGCAATAGATTAAAATGGGTATTGTCAATTACTTAAAAATTATATGTTACCTTGAATGCATTAAAGTTCTATGTCATTCTGAATGACAATTAACCACCTTGCACATGAGACAGATCAAAATGAGATTTTTCCTTTTCATTAAACTTACTTAACATTATCTTAGATGACATTCAATCATGAAATGGATCAACATGGGGTTCGAGAACGTGATTATTTGCCTTACAAAATTCTAAACCAATCAACATTTTATTGAAATCACCTAATCTATAGCAATAGAAATCTTATTCTTGGCATAGCACTAACGCTACCAAAAACAAAAGATCACATTATAGAATTTAATCTCTTCATAACTATGATAAAATATTAAACTTTAAAACAATGTGTTTTAGGTGATTTAATGGTCTTCATTAATGTTTTATTAGAAAGTACTTAAATATTATAAGCATACTTTAGGAGTTGGGTGCATTAAAGGAATCATATAAACACGAATAGCATTGCTAAAACAAATTCTATTTTCATCACCATTTATGAATATATTATTCTTACAAGATGTTATTACTCAAAGTACCAACACCCTTTCTATGTATTAATGTGTTTTGTGTGACAATCCTTTGTAATCTCTATAATTATTGCTCTTCTACCCTACCATTCATCTTTTCTCTTATCTCTTGTCACCATTGTAAGCATCAAAAATTAGAATAATTAAGAAAACAAAAAATGAATAACACATATTATTTTATAGGTTATATAATTATCCAAGTATTGTCTTTTGAAGAGAAGAATGAATTGTTCTTATAAATATGGTTGCTCAAATGATCATACAATATATTTGGGTATGTGCAGAAAGATAAGGGACTAAGTGGTCAAAACCACTCTTTGGTCCATTTAGGACATAATATGAGAACATCATAATCTGTTTGCACTATGTCTTGGTAGTGATTGACCCTCCTCCAATCATTGTTGAGACATAAAGTGTTTGTAGTATAACATGAGTCTGTTATCACATGTTCACATTGTAACACAAGTTTTTACAATGTGTTCACTTTATAACACAAGTGTTTCCAATGCACTTGCATTTTATCTATCTGTATAGTGGAAAATGGTGAGCAATGCTAAGATGTAGATCACTCACCAAGATATGACCATACATTAGAATGCTAACCCACCCTTAGGAAAAATCTAATTAGCACAACTAAAAGGAGACACGGTGCTAATGCAAGATCTATGTTAAGGGGATTTGGTATTCCTTAAAGGGGGTAGAGATGTGATATGATAAAGTACAAAGAGTGGATCTGATCTAATAAAGTAAGTGCAAGGAAAAACAGGGAAGAATAAGTGCACCTCAAAACAAGATGGAGAAGATAAAACTTCAAATCTAAATTTGACAGTCATCAAGACCTCTAATCATGTTGTAACTGCATATTTGGAAAATGGGGATCTGAATATGTCTGCCCTAAAAAAATTACTGAAAAAAGGCAGGGATAAGTCGACTTTTTGGGAACAAATCGACTAGTCCTCATAAAATATGATGAAATTATTCCCGATTCTATAACAACACCTGTACCAGCCAGATCCAAAATTATGCTCTGCAACCTGTTCCTGCACACAGAAAAATGGTAAAAAGGTTGTGGAAAGGGGTTTGCCTTAGTCAAACCCCCGTTTAGGAATCAACCTTGAAATCGAATTGAAATTGCATAAAGGAAAGTAATGTAAAAGGCAGTTTGTTAATTTACCTTGTATGAAACTCTCACGAACGAATGTAGTAATCGCTCAAATCCATGAAGATGCTTGAATATACTTGGAATCGAAAGAGTTGATCTTAGAATGAGATGTAGAATCAAGGATACCTTCACAAATGCATGGATCTATGATTGTCACTCCTAGATCTTGAATCTAGATATTCTTGATAACCACTTGTAGAAGAAGAGAGAGAAGGATGAATGAATGAATGGATCTCCTTGCTTGATTGAGAATTCCTCTATGTGGCCATCATTGGAGAGAAACTCACATCAATTAGAGAAAATCTCCTTTTCTTGAATGGATCTTGGAAGAATGGATACTTGGAGATCTTGAATTGGATGTTTTCCTTCAAACCTTGAATCCAAATCCTCAATTGCTCAACTTGAATAGTTGAATTCTAAAATACTTGAATATAGTTTGCATATGATTGTTGGTTTTCAAATGAGGAGATAGGATGTTGTTTTATAGTAAATATGGGATCCAATTTTAATCCAGACTGACCATAATTGAAAACCTAGGAAGAAGAACCCCGCATCGGGCTCCGGGGAAAATTTGAGCGAAAAAGACCAGGGATAAGTCGACCAATCGACTTGTCCCAGACAAAATGGGCTCAAACTTCACAGGGATGTCGGGGAAAGTGAAAAGGAGCTAGGGAAGAAAATTCAGGTTGTTGTGATCAAGCATAATGGACATTTGAACCTCGAAATCACCAAAATGGGTCTAGTAGTTCCTAGAGACATCCAATTATGAGTGCTAACTTTTTAGGATGATACATTTAGCCCCTACTTTAGTGGGAGTATGAGACAAACTCATGCTCAAGTTAAACTAGATTGAATGCATAATAATGATCTCATCAAGGTCAAGGAGACAAAGAAACATCAAGCCCCCAAGTGACTCAAGTATTTATCAAATCCAAGACAAAGATAAGAGAGGCATCGCGAAAGAGAAAGAAAGAGAGAGAAAAGTGTGATCACTATCCTAGTAAGATATTATCTTACCATGAACCACACAAAAGGAAAATTTTGCAAAAGATGACATTGAAGGTCTAACAGGTTGTGTTATGCTAGTCAATCCATAAAAAATGAGCAGTCCTTAAGGAAAGTATTGTCTCCGTTAAGGGATCTGACAAAGGAACGAGAGGCCTAAGGAAAGTATTATCTCCATAGGGATCAAGAAAGGCGATTAGGCCTAAGGAAAGTATTGTCTCCTTAGGGGTCAAAGGAAGGGGGATCAGTCCTTAAGGAAGGCTTTATTTTCGGCCGTTAAGGGATCCACAAGAGAGATGACATCAAATCATTGTGTATGTGTGTGCAAAATATGAAATACGAAGCAGAGTGTATGCCCCCACGTTAAAGCGATTGCAAATGTCTTAATGGGAGTAATGGCTTTAATGGAGCATACATGTACCCACAAGAGATGTTTCCACTATGAGATGCCTACAATAAAGGACAAATCAAGGGAAATAAACACATGAAAAATGAGAGCATGAAAGGGATATACTAACTCTAGGGTTAGTATGATCATATGATAATACATGAGATATTATATGAAAATGAAATGTCATCATTCGTCAAAGATAGCAGAACTAAGAGCACAATGGAAGAATGTTATGTAAAAGTCACGAAGAAGAGTATTTTTGGGTCGGCGTCATAGAGACCAAAAAGAATAGCTAGATACCATTTTGTAATGTTCCCAAGCAGACAACACAATCATACCTTTATGAATAGTGGCACATGCACGACATAACATGTAACAATATATAGAAGAAGTGAGATACAAATAGAAGAGTGTTTACGACATTGTGACTCCTTTATGATCTTGCACGAATGGAGCAACAAGGATTGTTTAAAGAAATCTAAACAAAACGTATAATAGGCAACACATCACGGGGGAAGCACATCATGACAAACAAGAAAACCCACAAAATCAACCACACAAGAGGAGCTAGTCAAGTGTATCACCTACCCCCAATCTCGGTCTATAGTATTTAGGGAATTTGGGAAACTCGCAAGAAGAGCAACATCAAGAATGAAAAATAGAATAATAGCCAGTTTCGAACAAGGACCATGTTGCAAAGACCAGTCACTTTTCTCATAACTGGGAGTGATAGATAATTGTTGTGAAATCATAGTTGGAAAATCAAAATTAACATCAATAAGATCAAACATATCATCAAAATCACTAGCATGAATATCATTGTTAGCATCAAAATCATCATCATCAAGAGTATCTTCTTCATCCAAATTAATTGCAATAGACCCTAAGATTTGAATAGCATTGTCATGTTTGTTCAATTTGATCTTTTTCAAGTTAACTTCCTCCTTTAGTTCAAGCATGGGTTGAGAAAAGGGAATCAAAGCATCATTAGGTGTTCTAGGTGAAGCAATATCTTGGGAAGCACACTGGTGGGCTCTAGCATGGCGTTTACGATGGTGGTCACGAACATGACGGTTACGTTTGGTTTTCTAGAAATTGGTTGACGTTTAGGATCAATCAACATTGGGTCCTTTTCTTCTTTAGGGGGGAGAACAAAAGGAACCACACTAGGTTGAGATATAGCATCGACAGAACATTTATAAGATATGGGAGGTGGAACATAAGCATATATAGGTGTAGAAGGTGTAGGAAGAAGTTTGCGTCTAGGGAAAAGAAATGGAAAATCCTTAGCTTTGCTAAGTTCACAAATCTTTTGGATCTTGTAGGCTTGATATAATCGAAATAGGTTATCGAGATGGACTTTGGTTGGTTGAGGCATGGAAGGCAAAAATAAATAAAGGCAACCGAATCTTGAGGCACTGAAGGTTGATATAGACTATGATTAACAAACATGATTTATCCATTGTGAGGAAACTTCAAATATTTATGAATAGGAGAGGTCGTGACTTTCATGGAGGTAAGCCAAGGAAGACTAAGTTTGACTTGAAATTAATCGTAAGTTGGGGTCATAGTGAAGATAACATCTTAAGCTTTACCACCAACTTCGATAGGAAATGAGATACAACCATGGGAAGGATAAAGGAAACCATTGCAAGTTTGGATCATAACATCACATTTATGATAAAAATTGTGTTGTAATCATCTACTAAACATATGCTCTACAGTTATCTCATTCACCATACAAGTAGGATCAATAAGGACACCACGGGAATGAAGGCCATCAACCTTTGCAATAATATAGAGAAGACCATTAGGTGCTTTAATTGTCTCGGTAGGGTCAAAGATAATGCAAAGTTGAGGCTTAGGTTTAGCCTTAGGTTCATTTTGGTTAATGAGGTTGACAATATGATTGGCTTCATTAACTTTATCATCATAGTTAATAAGCTAAGTGGAAGAGGAAGAGGATGGTTGGGTGGACTAAATGGTATTGGTCGAATGAGAAGGTAAAGGATTGGTATAGATTTGCAAGTTTTGGTTGGGAGGTGCTACAGATTTGTTCCATTGATCATTAACACCCTAAACATATATAGCATTAGAATCAATGAGGTCTTGGATGATAGATTTCAAACGGAAACACTTTTCAATATCATGACCAGGTTGACAATGGTATTGACAGAAATCTTTGTGATCAAAGTTTTTTTGGGGAAAAGGCTTGGATGTGTCAATTGGTTTAATAGGAGGAAGTGTTAATAGGAGGAAGTGTTAACAAATTAGCATTGATCAAATTCAACATCAAATTATACAAAGATTTAGAAAGCTAAGTAAAATTACGAGCAGATCTAAAAATAGATGACAAAGGAGCCACACCTTTGGATGTTGTTGCCACTTGTTCATCAACATTATTGGATGAATTGTTGATCTTAATGAAATTCTTTGGTTTAAAAAAATTGTTGAAATCGTTGGATGCAGCATCACTCTTATCAACCGAAGCCATTGGAGTAATTCTCTCAAACTAACTCACTTGCAATTGATAATTATGAATCGCTACACATAGTTGAGTAAAAGAAGACAATTCGGAAAGTAGAATCTTATCTCTAATGTCTTTTTGTAAATTACCAATGAAAATACATTGAACATAAATATCAGGCACATGATAAGAAATTTGAGCCTGCAAATGCTTAAATCTACCAATAAAATCGGTTATTTTTCTTTAACACCTTGTTTACAATGCATTAAAGCAGTCAAAGAAATCTTAGGAGCAATGTTGTTTCAAAATTGTTCAATTATTAAAGCATTAGCGATATTTTGAAAGGAATCATTAGAATAATGAGGCAAAAAACAATATCATTTCAAGGCTTTCTCTCGAAAGGTTCTAGTAAATAACTTTACCATGAACCTATGGTTATGAGATAAATCACTACACAAAGCTTGATTATTTGTCTCTTGATTTTTTATATTTAAAGGTTTGTTGAATCCAAATTTAAACTCTCCATTTTACAAGAACTTTTTTTATTTAATTTGTTTGTGACAAGTGTAGGTCTCCTTATTGGAAAAACATAGTTGATGTCATTAATGTTTTTCAGGTAGGGTTCAATGCCTCTAGTGAAGACGAAATAAAGGGCCCAAGTTTGACACAAAAGGCGGTTGATGTGAACGCCACAATAGACAAGCAACAATTATTATGTGGGAAGGGTTGCACCATCATGATCGATGATTGGACTAATAGAAGAAATAGAACATTGCTAAACTTTCTTGTTTCCTCCTTAGGTGATTGTACTTCTTAAAATGCACTAATTTGGGGACTAATATTTTTAATTTGTGTTTTTTATTCAATAATTGTTTTTGTTTTTGTTTCTTTTTTATGTGGCACTGTAGTCATCAAATCTATTAATACTTCAGAGAAAACCAAAAATTTCATATTCCTTTCTGAAGCTTTGGAGAAAGTCCTAGTTAAGGTCAATGAGGAGAGTGTGGTGCAAGTGGTTATGGATAATGCATCAAATCATGTTGTTGCAGGTATACTACAGATGGATAGGTACTGAACATTATTTTGGACTCCATATGTTGCTCATTACCTTGACCTCATATTGGAGGATTTTGGCAAGATATCATGGATGGAACATATGTGGAGATGGTAAAAAATATTTGTAAATTTATATACAATCACACATGGGTCCCAAGCTAATGAAGCAATTCACAAGGTTGGAGTTGGTTCATCCTATAATTACCCAATTTGCAAGAATTTCATCACAATACAACTCTTGCTTTAGTCAAAGGGAGCTTTGAGGCACATGTTTGATAGTGACAAGTGGATTTCCTCATCCCGTGTTAAGACCAATGCAAGGGTTGGTGTAACAAACTGGATGTTTGATGAGCAAGGTTTTTGGGCACCAATTGAGATCATAGAGGTAAATAAAAATTTAATTCATTATTCTACATTAAACTTCAATTTGATTTTTTATTCAAATCCTTTTTTTATTAGCTTATTTTTTATCACGCTTATGTTGATGTTTCACAATCATCTCAATTCATAAAGCCTTCGGTAGCTCTACTACGAGTTGTTGATAGGGAGAACCCCACAATGAGCTAAATATATGAGGGTGTCGATAAGGCGAAGGAGGTCATTAAATCCATTTATTCAGGAGATGGTACTAAGTATCGTTCCATTTGGAAAATAATTGATAGACAATGGCTCTTTCAACTTCATAAATTCTTACATGCAACTGCTTATTTCCTCAATATGGCATTCCAATTCTACCCTGATTTCAGGGCGGATGAGGAGGATCTAAGTGGGCTCTACGCAGTCATGGAGCGGATCTTGCTTGACTCTAATATTCAAACACAAACAATCCATAAGATTGAGACCTTTAGGATTGCAAAAAGTGATCTCTTTCCCCATGAAATATGCAAAAATACTTAGTCATCATTGCATCCAAGTAAAAATATATAAAGCACATAATTTAAATAAAAATAAAAAACTACTCCTTTTTATTATTATTAAATGTTAGAACTTAAAGTTGGATCGTGAGATTGATTATTTTTCTCATTTCAAATGCATGGTGGAAATGATTTGGCACTAAGATACCAAATTTGCAAAGGGTTGCAATTCAAATATTGAGTCAACCATGTAGTGTTTCGAATTGTGAGCTCAATTGGAATTTGTTTGAGCACATACACTCCAAGAAGCGCAATACATTATCCACGCAAAGATTGAATGATATAGTCTATGTTCATCACAACCTTCATCTTCGTTGTAGAGTGATTTTGGTCAGTGAATCATCACACTAGAGGAGGCCAATCCATAATTCGATTGGATTGATAAAGCCAAGGATCCTATCTTCAATGATGAGGACCTCGATCAGCTTGACCAAATGGATAGAGAGGTTGAGGCAATAGAAATGACAAAGGGGGATAGAGCATGAGAAGACACTTTGGATTAGTGTAGGTGACACCCAAACAAAGGCAATTATCATAGTCACATCATCATCCATGACATATATTAGATGTCTTTTGGAAGAAGCATGCAAGCTCTTTTGGCTAGAAACTTCTACCTTTTGTCTTGATATTTGTTTGGGTTGAATACATTTAACAAATCAACATTACGCGTGTTGCCCCTAATGTTCCTGCTTCCAGCTCGTCAGGAATTTCAAATTCTTTGCCTGCTACGAGGGTTGTTTCGGCTATGCAGGATGCTTCTCTGCTAGCCGCTAGTGTCTCTGGGGCTGTTCTCGGCACCACGACATCCTCTGTGTTCTCCTCGCATGTTCCTCCATTATCGACATCGCCTGGTACTCTAGCTCCAACTCTTAGTTTGGGGACCCCTACAGCTATCGGGGTGCCTCAATTTTCGGCCTCTTTTGACCGCTCAACTTCGTCTTCGTCTGACCTGGGACATGTTGGTTTTGGGCTCTCTGTTCCTTTTGTGTCGTGTGCCAACGGGCCTCTTTCCTGCAGAGTTTCTTCGGCCACTTCCCTGCAAGAATGTGTTGTTTCTCTGCCTACAACTGGTTCTCTTCTTGGTGTTGGCCTTGGTCTCATGGGGGCCTCGGTTTTGCTTGCTAGGCATCATCCTTCTGCTCCCCTGCTTGGGTTGGAGGCTAATGCTGACAGGGGAGGGGTCCCATCCCGGAAAAAAACTACTGCTACTGGCGGAAGAAGCTACGCCCATGCTGCCAAATCTACGACTACCATTCCCTCAAAGGTGAAAGCTCGTCCTATTGCTTGTGCCAAGACCTCACCCAAGGTGGTCTATAGCCCTAAAGTGGTAGACAATGTGGAGTTCTACCAGAATCGGTCTTGGTTGGTAGATATGCGGGCCTTTGGCCCTCTCTTCTGACCTGCACTATTTGGTTACCAACTCTTGGTGACCATTAGTCTCAAGTGTCATCGAACTCTACCCTTGTGCTAAGGGGCTTTTTATTGCCTCATTTTCTTCTTCTGAAGTCGTGATGTGGTTTTGAACAAATTGTGGGTTTGGGGAAATCATTCCCTTTCTGTGAAACCTTGGACAACCTCTTTTAATCCTCTTACTGAACCACTCAATGTGCATTCAGTGTAGGTTTGCAACTCAAATCTCCCACTCCATTTCTGGGAGATGTCTTGCTTTGAGGCTGTTGGGGACTCCCTTGGCCGATTCTTGAAGATTGATGAAGCTACAGCTACTATGGGCCACTCTACTTTTGCTTGTATCTTGGTTGATATGGATGTCTCACAACCGCTTCCATGGGATGTGGTGCTCATGATTGGTGATAGGTCATGGACTCAAGCGTTGGATTATGAGGGCCTCCCCTTCCGTTGTCAGCATTGCTTCTCTACTAGACACATGGCTACCGACTGCGCTCTTCTCCGTCGTAAAGGCGTTGCTACTTGGTGGAAGGCTGCAAGTGTTGATCATTTAATTGTTCATGTTTATGATACTCTCTCTGAAGAATCATAGGTTGCAAACAATGACGAAACCCTTGCGGGTGTTCTTGATGTTGCCCCTGTTGCAGATCAGGATCCTGATGCAGATAAGACTACTGCTATTTCGAATCTTGCTCCTGTTGCAACTCTTGTTGTTGCCCTAGGTCTGTTAGCGCAATGCCCTCTGCCCATTTGGACCCTTCTGCTCCCTCTGCCTTTGCTTCTGCTCTGCACCAAGATTCTCCTAACATTGTTGAGCTTCTTTAGTAGTTTGGTCGTTGTTCTAACTGTTGCCCCAACGATGTCTCCTTCGTTGGGGAGCCTAAGGATTGTATCACCTAGACAATTGTCCAAAGGCATAGAAAGAACTCTCGTCCCCCTACTCTTGTGATGTGAGTTTGGCCCTTTCCTTTTGGGCTAAAAGCCTTTGCACTTTGTGTTTTGTCTTGTTGTTTTGTTTTGGGCTTTTAATGGTCTAATTTTTGCTTTCAGACCTTGTTCTTGTATGGGTTAGCCCCCTTTTTAGGCTGCTTATTTTATCAAAAACAATATTTATATATTTGTGTATTATTTCCTTGAACTAAACTTGTGTTTATACTTATGAGATTGATGAATCTTTGTCTACATGATTGAATTAGTTTCTATTTGATGATGTCATTGCATCTTTAAGATTTATTTGTTAGAGTGCATGAAACCAGTTTTAAATCCTTAAAAACCTTTGAAGTTTTTGGTTTTTTTATCATTTGGAGTATTATTACAATAGACTATTTAGGGATCTTACACCTCCTTTGTTCCATGTAAGGATCTTATACAACTCTATTTGAAGCATTATTACAATGGTTTGTTCAATGACCTTTCACCTCAATAATTTGAAGCATTATTACAATGGTTTGTTCAATGACCTTTCACCTCCTTTAATGATTGCAATGGTCCATTCAAGGACCATCTAACTACATCTCAAATTCTTTTGACTTTGGGGTCACAACGATCCATTCATTGGGATCCATCTTTTATTAGCCGATAGGCTTCCCCTCAGAGGTTGCTTGCAACCGGAAGTTGTCTCACGCTAGTAAACCACTGCACTGATGCCTGAAAACCACTGTATTCATGCTGATAAACCACTACATTTTATTTAGGGTGTTTTGAGTGTGACAAGAAAATTAATTTATTATTTGCTGTCAAATCTTTTAAAGTGA
>MU226478.1:17839-55148 GCA_018584345.1 Thuja plicata
TTTATTTATTTCTATAAATGTAACTGCTCTGTACATGATGCACTTCTAAAATGTAACTTTTTTTACACGTCTCTTTTATAAGCTTCCCAACATTATATCCATGCTTTTACATTAAGAACCTATCGGCATACCCTTGCACCTCCTATGGGTGCAAGTGCTAGTTTACAGTTTAGTTGTTGACATTGCTAAGTAGTAAGTAAATATACTTATTTTGGTATTTTTATTATATAATAACATGCAAATCTTTAGCTAGAGCTGCCATAAAGTGAAGTACAATTCATGCGATCATAAAATAAATAAATAAGCATGATCTATAGTAATTCACATCTAAGTCAAAGCAGAAGCAAAATGTATATGTGATGTGTATCAATTATGCTTTGGCTTGCTTGGTTCGGACTCTCTTAGTACCTTTGTCCCAAGTACAAATCTCTAGAGTTCAAAAAGTACATTTTTGTGAAAAAATGGGCATTCATCCCAAACTGGAGCTAAACCTAATTCTCATTCTTAAACATAATTACGTTTAGGATAACAAGTGCAGCTTTGACAACATTTTCCAAAATTAAAAATTCTTTTGATACCAAGTCAATTTATTGATTAATCTCGACTATAGTTACCCAAACAGAAATGAAAAATATTCAAATCTGAATGCTAGGTTGTTGCATAGAAGTTCAAATCCCTCGGTCATTTTTTATCATCAAACAATTAAATCCAAAAACAATCATTAAAAACATTATCGATAAAACAGATACGTAAGTATTTGCCTTCTACTTTGTATGTATTGAAATACTTTTGAATTGGTTTAGCAAGTCCTCACTACAATCGATACAAAATGCAGACTCCCCAAATTGATAGCAAACTCTCAGTGCTTTTTAGCACCACCCAATCTAGATGTACATAAGCAGACAGATCTCTGAATAAACAAAACCTCAATTTAAGGTCATAAATTGAAAGATTAAGGTCACACGTGTGGGTTGGAATCCAAACATACTACAAAACGTTTTCCTAGCTGAAAAAGCCATAACTAATGCATGCCTAATATCGAAATTCCTTAGAAGAATCAGTGGTAGGTTACAAAAAAAATATTCTGTAGTCATGCACAGAGCTGAGCACCTCTCTCCTCTGTCAATTTCAGTACATGTTTCAATATGTCATCTAGATTTAGCTCTGAATTCTTATGTTAGATGTTAATCATTGGATTAACTAATTTACAATAAATATTTGTATAGGAAGCATTTTATTCCTTTACGATATTATCATTTATATTACTTCACTATATTTTAAATTTGACGAGTCGATTCATTCATTTTTTACTGCTAACTCATTTTGCATATTATATCTTAACTCCAAAGGCAATCTTAATAACCAAAACACTAGCAAGAATGTAGCAGTGTGTCTGTTGCTTTGAATGGACCCATAGCAGAAAAATTCAGAAAACTAGATCAAAGAATAAGAAAACAACATAGCTTGCTTGACAAAGTGTTGAATTTTATTACACGTTGTCCTGGAACTAAAACATGTTTCTATTATTTTTGATACAAGATAGTATGTTCAATGATACATGCTATGGGATCAATTGTTTTTAAACAGTATTATATTAAAGGAGCCCCAAACCGTGAAAGTTGGTATCTATGATGGGGTTTCTGGTTTCAGGTAAAGGATTTCCATTTGACTTCCACTGTGAGAAACAAGTGTCATACTTGTTGGCAGGCTTCCTCCATTTTGTTAGTATATGGACTTGTGAATTTTCACACGATCATGGTAGCATGCCCAATTTTAAGTCAAAAATATCGCTCGTGGTGAACAGTGCGACCTTGGTGAATAGTGACTGCTTGTGTAGCGGTTGAAATGGAAGGAGCCAGAATATACCTAATAGAAGATAAACGGTCAGAAAATGCAAGGTAAATAGTTATTTGTAGATCTGTCTATTTTGTTTTTTTGGGGATATGCTTATACTGCAGCACTTTCTCGTAGCACTTGTTAGAACAATTTAGCAAGTGGGGGACTAGAGAAGGCGGAAGGACAGTGTTGTAGGGTTTGATTAAATAATTGTGATCATCCTAAAAATAAACTAAAATTAATGACTTAGTAAACAAATCAGCACATCTAGTAGCAGATCATCGTCCTTGAGAAATAAAAAAACATCTGAGTCGATGAATATTTTTTGGATTGTATTCTTCAAAGCATGCGTGTGAGAAAGGAAAGTTGTATGCTAAATTTTAATAAATTCTATGAAATTTAAAATATTGAAGGAAAGGAACCAATACTATATCAAACTTAATCATTCCCACAAACTGGCAACATCCTTCTACACTAAGCAGATTTCATATCAAGTGGATTAGACAACATATGCCACAAGTAAGCTCATCGTTTGGAAATTGAAACACTAGTTATAAATCACGACTTTCATGTCTTGTAAATGGGGATATGAAGGCATATAATTGCAGCATTGTAAATTGAAAACAAATCAGGCCCATATCAACATTACAAATGTTGATAACTTTTATAGAATAACAAGTTCAACTCAATCATACAACACGTTTATCATGGCTCTTGTTGTGTTCTAAAAATACAAGATCAACAAAGGGTAAAATCCCATCAAAATTTAGGGACACATTGCCCATAACCATGTTTCTGACTCATTAAGTGGACCAACTCTATTTTACCAGAACTTGTTCCATCAATCTCAAACGCCCTCACAAAGAATCACCATATCCGAACCAAAAATTTACAGAAAGAATGAATAAAATCACTTAGTCTCTTGATTTACTTCAAAACCTCCCTTTCCAGTATGGCAAGAAATCACTTAGCCTCTTGATTTACTTCAAAACCTCCCTTTCCAGTATGGCAAGAACTCACAATTTCATCAAGCTCAGGAAATGCAGCGAGAAGCAGCAACTCCAAAAGGCCATAAGCTAATTGTTTCATACAAACTGCTGACTGCAGATAAATGGAAAATATCGCGATGCTTTATCAGATAACATTCTCTTCATTACAAACAGCCAATCATCAAAACTGAATAAACAAAAATAAATAGCATAAAACATGTATTGACAAGAAAAATGGATCCCAATAAAAAAAACCTAAAATACAAAAGCAATTCAACTTTAGAGAAAACCAACACATAGTAAATGGACCATACTTGTAGAAAGAAATAAATATCCCGAGCACATCGCTCATACTCTTTTCGTCCTACCAGACCAACAAGAGCGGCCGGGGCATTATCTGTGAAGCAGGAACACAACAAACTCGTTGATAGACAGTTTCCAAAATCAAACTAGGCCCTTCAAAAAATATATATTTAAGATGTATATTATATATATTTAAAATTAGGGTAACAAATAAATTATTAAAATGGAAGTGATGTTGAATCTAGTTTGTCCAAAGATCTTCTGGGGTGTAACTTGCCCGCACACTTTATCCATCATACAGAGAAACACATACTCACTACCAGTCATATGCTCAAAACATTAGATGGTTAAGCAGGAACTTTGAGCATGTACTAACTGAAAGTATAAGGAATGTACAGTCTACAAATGAGGTGTAGCGGATTATCAATCTCCCAGTATATGTCACATATTAAACAGGTCATAGAAGCTTAAGTCACGTGACTTGCACCACTGATCTGATCTGGCAACTGCTGCCTGAGAAAATTATAGTTCTAATTGTTGACAAAAAGATTCAACACATTACTTAGATAGGTTTGAGGACAGAGGAATGAGGCAGTCCCTGTTGAGAGAAAACATTAGTCAGGATATTATGGTTAATCTGAGTGTTGGTGAAGCACCTCATATTCTAGGGCACCAACAAGCAAAATGTCTTCAAATACCAAGATTAGTTTGTACTTCCAGCCAATCCTAGACATGGACACTAAACTTATCCAGGCAATTACAACACATGTTGAGCAACATAATATGAATGGCATGCCTAGATGATCATGTATCAAGCAAACGCTACAGAACTAAATTTGAATGTACAGAATATTGAGAATGCTCCAGTTAAATACTTTGCCAATTGAATGGAACAAAGTGTCAATAAATACACTTCAGATTGATTGCCAGAACTGTATAGAAGTTTGAACTTGTAATGTAGAAAGTAATGTGTTTCAGTTAACGATTTGCCAAATGAACAGGACAAAAAGTCCATAAACTTAGTTCAACTTCAGATTTTCTGTCAAGAGACAAATGTCGAGCACCAGTCCTAAATATATGAGACTTTTACAAATGAAGTGCAAATTATAATGTCAAAGAAAAACATATCTACTAGAAATATGATTCACATTAGTGATAAATAAATTCACTTGTAAATCTTTTAGGACTCTAAAAGACCTAATCATATTTACACGAAGTTGAAAAGACTTTATATGTTAATTAACCAAACAAAGATGGGTTGAAATATTTTTTCTTGAAAAACTGGTCAGCCTTTTCAGTTGAAAGAACTTGACGGAGCATGTCTAATCCATGGCATTAAAATTACAAATTGAACTTCTTGGTAAGCCATATCATGATTCTGTGAATCCCAAGCTGAATTCTGAACCAAAACAAGTTTATTGAATTGTTTCATTATAAAAAGATATTTGACAAATAAGATTCTCTCGTAATCCAATCCAAGTGATATATACTATTGCGGAGGTGTAAAATAAGTCAAAATAAGTCATGTCAAAAGTATAAGAAAGAGATGAACTTACCAATGATTAACTCACCCACAAATTTTGCCCGCCGAGTTTCTTCCGCTTGTGGATCTGGTAAAGATGGGTTATCTTTGTCATTAGGTTGCCTCAATTCTGTTCCCTTTGCTGACGTCAATGTTCCTTGATTTTGTGGCACAGATAAACCTACGTCTTGGGAAGGTGGCCGATGTCGCCGAGGATGCTTAGTAAAGAATATACCATCAGGCCAAAGAATCTACAGCACATAAAACACTTTGTTATGGCTATCACCACAATTATATTCCAAGATGCAGAACACTACATTAGTATTACAGTGATGCTAAATATATATTGGTACTGCACTCCATAGAGATATATACAAGAATATACTTATATGGGAAAATCCTAAAACAATCTTATACAGCATTATAACTTATTAGGATAAATCTCGCACAGCATCATTTTTTTAGGAAATACAATGGGAAAGGATGACAACAATAAAATGCACTACAATATTCTAAGTAGCCGATCCTGGTTCTGGTTCAGATTCAGATTCAGATTCGGGGATTCGGCAAAAAAAAATTTGGGCCGGATCCTGGTTCCACAGGTATATATATAGACATTTTCGAATATATATATATATATATATATTATAAATTTATATATGTATGTATATTCATAGATTCCATACATGTAACATGTCAATGCTCATTCATCATTAGTTCAAAACTTCAAAGTTCAAACATATAAAGATAATAATAAGAAGTTAGAAGCGCGATTCTCAAAAAATGATCAATCCATAATTGTCAGTATATGATTATATCATATTCATACTTTGCAAAAGTCTCAAAATGTCATTGCATGCTGAAAATTTTTTTTAAAAAATTTTAAAAAAAACACAAAGTGGGCCCGTTTTTTGACGCCCAGAATCTTGGATTCCCGTGGATCCTTCTGGATTCCTGCGGATCCTTCTGGATTCCTGCCGGATTACAGCAGGGTTCCGGAATGGAATCTGGATTCCATTCCGGAACCCTGCCGGAATCTGGGAGGAATCCGGATCCGGGAAGTACCAGAACCAGGATCCGGGCCTCAGCAGAGGAATCCGGTAACTTAGCAAATATTCAACAAAGAAAACCAAACATACTTTTAAACATGCATCTTCACTATCCAACACCAACATAAAACACAATCTATTGAATCAAAATAAGTTGTACTAAGCATGCATTTACCTTATATCCATTGTTGCTTTGTCCATGCATCATTCCATCACCATATAGTTTAATAGCTATTAAGTATTAACTTCAAAAAATATTTGTAATTGAAGAAATTATGAAAAGGATAGAAAAGATGTGTATTTAAAGATAAAGAACTACTAGGTTGAATGGTATATCACAACCGAACTATAATCAAACAGTGATAAAAATAAGCAGTAAGAATTTTAATTGAATTTAGTTAAGGATAAATTGTCTAGCCTTAAAGAAAATGAACACAAATAAAGTGACTCCATGTCTCAGTAAGATCTATTAAAATTCCCTGTGATACTTGATAAAATGGAAACCATTTTTCTTTGCTTGGTAAATAGGCATTGTCAATGGGGTCCCACAAATAACTTAAATGAGTGAAAAGGAAGCCAAGTGTTGGAACAATCCAATAAAGTCCAATATAGATAATCACGTTGTATACTAATTTGATCCTTTTTACAATGTACAGCTGAATTACTGCCTGGGGCACAAGTTTCTCCCAGACTAAGCTAGACCCACTAAAAATAATAGTTATCACTACTAACATTTTCATTCATTGTTTCTCAGTAATGGCTGTTTCTCTTAATGAGCCAATTTGAATTGTGTGACCATCAATCCCTTCCAAGATGATATTGTAGGCAGGCATTTGCTTCAACAGGAAAAACAGACATTGGTTATTCTTCTCTTCTGGGGGTCTGCCTATGGACAACCCACCGAGCCATTTAACCCAGTGACTCAGCTGTCATCTAGCATGAATAGGCAATGAGCAGAGGCATTCAGGGATAAAAGGTTACTATATAAACATTGGGAGCAGCCACAATAATAGAATTAGTAATTACTACGAATTAGTAGTTAAAACAATGACTTCATGGTGCCACCTCATCGGCAACTTATAGTAGGCGAGAAATTCCCAACTTCCGAATGCTATCTCCAGAGTTCCTATTCCATATAGTTTTTACAAAAATGTATTGCACGGCTGAAAGATTTGCAAAGATCCATATATTTTCTCAAAGATTGCCTTGTACAAAAATAAAACCATGAACAACTTTTCACTTCAATTGTCACTGCCGATATTTTCTGTCTAATCCAATTATATATCATCACTGATTATTATAAAAAAAATGATTCCTTTTTATCCATCATCATATTTTGTAATTTAGTGGCGAACAAATTAGTGACATCAGAGCAATTTATACCATGTTTGTATGTCTTGTTGATTGACGTCGGGCAACTGAAATTATGGTCTTGAAGTGTGCAACCCCTCAGATTAGCTTGCCCTCTCAAATTATCCCAACACAGACAATACATGAATACAGATCCTATCCTACTGGTGCTCAAGGCCCCTGCCATCGTCTAATAAAGCCAAAGTGTGAAAGCGTCATAACCACAAAATGATATTAAAAACTTGAGAGGTTCAAGAGGCTCAACACACATTAAATTGGAGGGAGATGAGGTAGTTTAAGGCTTTAAGCTTCTCAAAGAGCCTGAGAGTCATTGTGTATGAAAGGTTATCTGGAAGTATGAAAACCTGCTGAAAGCTCCTTTATAGCATGAACTGGAACTGTGATGCCACCACTTTGGCCAAACACTTCTCTGCGTTAAACATATGCAATTCTAAAGCACGTAAGAACTGTATATTCACATTAAATATAGATCTTGGTGATTTTTGAATGGAAAATCATCCCTGCAATTCAAAAGACAGCTTTCTGGTCTGCATTAGATATTGGCAGGTATTTGGGCCAAAGGTCTAGCGGATGTAAGCTTGAATAGATCCTGGGTTTTAGAAGTTTAGTACTGATGTTCTGGATGTTGATCCAGTACCAATCAACCTATATTAGAGCTAAAACCTGTAAGAACAGTTCTGCAGTCCTTCATCTTCACTTATGTTACACATTTTATACCCATATGTACAGAGAAAGTTGAAACTGAACTTCCTTTCACCCATCCTTTCAGGTACAATTTTTTTCTAAAAGGTTTTTCATATTTTTCAGATTGTTTCTGGATATTGATTCATAGATGTAAATGTGGATTGGAAGCTTTCAAAATGGAAACTTCAGGAAAAAGCAAGGAGAAATTTTGTTGTCATTGTTGAGGCTCACCTTCCTTGTCCCTACAAACCTGCTGATATGATCTAACAAACAACTATAAGTTAGCTTGCATGCATGAGAGCATGTAGTATTTGACAGGGCCACCAAGCATTCAAAAGGAGCAAGTCCAATCATAAACCTGTCCATAGATATGATCCCTCTTCTCAGCCTCTTCATCTTGCCCATTGATCAAAACTTCTAATAGGTACACAAATATTTTAAGCTTTCCATAACTCTCACCAATAGCAATTAACTAACCCCATCATCAAGTATGCTATCGAGGAAGGCGAACTTCACATTTGATTACAACCCAAAGTGTGCTGCAAGAGTACCGAACAATTCGATTGCAATCTTATTTGACACTTGTGAAAATACCTCATCAGAGTCTACAACTTCAAAATGAGCATAACCTTTGATCACAAGCTCCGTTTTGTACATGTCGAATAACCATATTTAATTCTAAATCAACCATCAGCAGCCAATTATTCTTGTTTGATGGAAGTTCAATCAGATCCCAAGTTTCTATAAGAAATATGGGCAGAGACAAATGAAGCTGCAAATGATTCAATACAAAATAATATGTGCTTCCTATTTTCCATTCAATACATACATACATATATATATATATTTATTTATTTATTTATTTATTTTTTTATTTTTATTTTTTTTCTCATATCCTATTTTGTAGGAACTCTATAAACAACTTTCCCAAATATATTGAACTCAACATATTCACACCACTGATACAATAACCTATATAACAAACATTAACAACCCTATTAAATTATTAATTTATGCATCCTGTGATGCAATATTTCCAACATCCACCCCCCCCCCCTCATATTGCATCATTCTTCGAATGGAGATAGTGCACCGAAAGTACTTAACGGCCACATTTCAGTAGTTCATCATAAGGCATGAGTAGAGACATACACATCTACTCCTCACAAGCAATAGTGGAACTAGTCTCACTATACTCACAATACTTTCATCCAAGGATAGGGACAAACACTTCTACCCATAGAACCAAGGATAGGGACTAACACATCTATCTAGGGTATTACCATAGTTGAAAATATCTTTATCGGCAACTTATCGCCAAGGGCCAAAAAGATGAGGCAAAAAATCAGAGATTAATCAGCAGCTTATCGGCCAAAAAATCGACAACTTGAAAAAATTGCTTAAATTTAACTAGAAATGCAATTTTTTGCAAAATTCAATGAGATGCATCTAATGAGTCAATAAATGAGTAAACAAAACAAACAAGTTGAGTCTAGACATATTTAAATGCAAATAGGGCACAAAATGGCTGGTAGCCATAGCCTGATAGTCTAAACTTTGAAGCAAACTAAAAATAGCAAATTGTCTTTGTAAAACTATAAGTAAATACATAACATCAAAATAGTCTTAATCTTCCTCTTCCCCTTCCCCTTCCCCTTCCCAGCAGCTCTAGTAAAAATTACTGGAGGGGTAGGGGGTCTAGTCGTAGAAGTTCGTTGTGGTTGTGCCTCCTCCCTCTACACAACTGGTTGTGACTCGACTTATATTACCAAACACAACAATAGGCATTTTATATCGACTACATCATCCCCCCAAAAGAAAAAGTTGTCTCCCAGAACAAGTATACATCAAGTAATATCCAAGAAGACTAATGACAAGAGTGTAGATAATGAATTGTAATGCACAAACTCAAAGTTGTAGTGTACTCCAAAAATAAAATGGGGGTCTAGGGGCAACACCCCCAGCGGGGTCGAGAGGCAGCGCCCCTCGCGGGATCTAGCACCTTGAGAACCACACAAAACTCCATGGCACACACCATTTTCTTGATTTTTTAAGATGTGAAAAACAGTACTGATAAAGCCCGAAGTATTGGAACTCAAAACCTTGGAAGCTTTTTGTTTTGCCCAAAAACAGCAACATACAACTCAAAATGAATAATGGCCTTTTGTTTTGCCGTCAGTCCCTATTAGGTGACTGTGGCCGATAAATAAAAGGCTTGTCGCCGATTAGTTGCGAACTTATCGGCGATAAAAATCAGCGCTAAAATGTAGTTGTTTATCACCACACATATTTTATCGGCAATAAGTGCATCTATGTCTAAATCAAATCAAAAGTTTGTAAGTGATTGGATGTTTGTCCCCAATCACTATTGTTGGTTGTTTGTGAATGGATGTGTTTGTCCCCATTCACAAGATAACGTAAGTGATTGGGGATGTGTTTCTCCATTCACAAAATGACGTAAATGATTAGATGTGTCCGTCCTCAATTACAAGAGTTGATGATTATGATTGTATGTGTGCCCCCAATCATAATTGTTGTGAGCAGATGTGTGTTTCCCTATTCATAACCTTGATCTTGGATAAATGTGTTTGTCCCTATCTAGACATGATGTAATATCGTTATTACATCATGGCTAGTTAAGGAAATATCATAGAAGTCAATCCCTATTACATGGCAAATAAACTGACTTGGCAAATAATCTGACTAGGAAGCTGACAAGCAGACAAGCAAGCAGCTGACAAGCATGTCAAGCACCTCAATCGAATTTCCTATGAGATTTATACGACCTTGATCATCAACCTTTGACATCAACAACAACATGCTCAACACCAGTCTATAACCCATTCCCACCAAGTTATGCCCCAATCCAATCATATGGTCAATGTCATGACCACAACATGCATATCTGAAAAAATTTAAAATCAACCAATGTAAGCATATTGATATTAGATTCACAGTAACCTTCCAGTTTCAAAACTTGTCATCTTCGTAGAGTGGGCATATGTAATTCTAGGCATGAGAGAAGTACATAATCTAAAAGTTGAGATAACATGGACTAGTAAGATAATCCATCCTTGTGAAATGAATGTCTGCATTGCATCATTGCAATAAGAAAAACTGTATAACTCTTACAAGAAAGATTACTCCTGCCTGCATGAGCACAAATAGTTGGAAGAAGCAATCATAATTTTTTAGTGTCTGAACTCTAAAGAGAAAGTGATATCTAAACTGATTGAGAGAGAGAGAGAGAGAGATTGAATTGACTTTGAAATCATCAGGAATTAAAAGACCATAGTCAAGATTTTGTAAAGCCTGTTCACCACTAGTACCATCGTCTAGAAGTTGCAATAGATAAAAGTATTTACCTCATACATTACCACCAAAAAAGGTCTCTCCTATACATCATAGTATGTTGTTTTCTTGAGCATAAAATTTTCAGAAACAAAAAAAGCAGAGCAAAACAGCCTATTCCAATTAAAACAAATATTATAAACAGCAATAACAGTGTGTGATGTGCAGACATTATTTTATTTAATGCAAATTCATCTGGTGCAAATAAAATTAAGTGGTGAATCTTTCTCTTTATTGTTTATTCAGCATTTGCAGGTAGCTCGGATTTATATTTTGCATCTTGTGTGTTGACTTATAGATTAAAAAGAGGCAAGCATAGTTGTCCAGATCATTCAGAAAAACAATAGTTAGAGCTCAAGGGCAAAGAGCCTTTTATTCTTCCTCCCGTTTTTTGGCTTAATACATGCCTTAGAAAAGCATCAAACCCCGCAAATAAATGGAACAGAGTACCCGCTGCATTCATCAACTCCTAAACAAGGCCAATGAAAACAAACCAAATATTCAAGTATAGAAAGTCTATAATAAACTAAGTGGTGTCTACAAACACATGCCCTTATCTGCATGCAAAGGTGGGATATTCCATGAAAGAGTCACCTGTTCAATCCTTCCAATTGCTAAAGCAATGACTTCCCCTTTACGCAAAAGTTGAATTTTGTCAATCAGCCAGTCATCAAAAGCATCACCCATTCCTAATTGCAGAACCTGTTTGGCCACCCAAAATGCCTGGCGCCTGTAAGGAGTGGAAAACAAATTTTAGAACTCCTGTACTGAATTTCTATTTGATATGCTTGCAATTTTGATATAATAACCATAAGCATCTTTACTTTTGTAAATAAATGTTAAATAAAAATATCCCGGTGAAAAATTTTGATCAAAGGATAAACCAACGAGAGTCACACAACTAAAGTCTTACATAGATTTTTCTAAAGATGGCCTGGAAGATTCATGTTCAAGTAACAAAAATCAATTTGGTGAAATGCGAACTTAGCTTCTAAAGATTTCTACAGCAAATGAAGTAAACCATTTAATAAGATAACATATCATGCAGTACAAAAGGCATACTGGATTGTGTCAGTTGACACCCAATACCGTACAAAGTTTAAAAAAACTCATCACAAAATTCAGATGTCCAAAACAGGTACATAATTATAATTCAACACATTTTCAAATATCAGTGGACAAAAGATTTAGTTCCCAGGAGAATATATCACCTAGCCTTTTACAAATACAACAAGCTGGTAGGCCACAAATTTTAGACATAAATTACTGATGCTAAAGATGGATGTATATAATACCAAAACATGCCAACTAGCAGGCAATCCATAGAAATATCAATATATCCTAGCTCCAGATGACAGATATAGAGTAAAAAAAGTAAATTTCATGTTTTGATAATATTCTCAACTGCAGCAGATATCGAGTAAAGAAGTAAATTTCATGTTTTGATAATCTTCTCAACTGACATTGATCCTTTAATGGTATGTTTAAAATTACAAATCTATCCAAATCCATAATTGTGTGTGAAATATCATAAACATCATCCACTGGTCGGCAAGAGTTGAAGGTAATTATTAATTTGTGCAACAGTTTGTCAGAGTTTAAATAGTTTGGCACAACCTTAGTGTCAACTTTGTGGTGGCTCAAGCTGTTGTTGTTGCTTGAGTACAGACTTGTAATGATGTAAAATGAGGGCATGTGATCAGAGACTGTAGGGAGAATATCATCATTGCAGCTGCTAAAAAACTCATAGATGGATGGGCATCCAATTACTGTCCACATGTAGGGCTAACTAGATGATTCCATGATAGTGATTATCCTCTATTAAATGTATTCTTCTCCTAACTGGGATATTAACAATATTTTAAGTCAAACCTAGAATGCTTTCAATCATTTGGAATAGCCCACAAATCAACACTGTTACCAAGATGTGAATTCCATCAGACATTGGCCAACTGTGGGACCAACTTGAACGATGAGATAATAGCTGCCCACTACTCATGAAATATGGGTCAATGAGTTTTACTCAAAAACTACACAGTCGAATCCTGGCAGAAATATCATAAAATGAGATAATAATTAGTTATGGTAAGTATTTTGATAAGTGGGGGATAGTTAGAAAACTTTAGGAAACTGATACAAATGGATCGGAAAAATTCTAACAAACATGCAAGAAATGGATTTTTGTGAACAATAGATTGGATAGAGGAAACTAAATGGAAATGCAAGTGTTGGACGGGCTAGAGAGCAGGAAAAACATAGACTGTACTGATATGGCAGAAGTGTCGTGGATAGTACTGCATTTGTGGAAGTTTCACCAACAGCACACATGCCACGGCTCAAAATCGGAAGCAAACAGGACTCCATGCAAGTTCTAGTGGTGCTCAAAATCTGAAGCAAACAGGACACCATACAAGTTCTAGTGGTGCTCAAAATTCTTCATGAGCCCAGGAGGACTTTGCTATCCTGAGAAATTTATAAATGGAAGCTTGTATTGCTTTGTAAAAGGTATGGCAGACAATTGTTCATAGAACCTTCCCGGATTGATACATAGAGCAACTGTATATTGCACTTTCTTCTTCTAAAATTAAAGGGCAGACAATGGAGATAGGGAGCACATGCATCCAAGAGATGAGAATCAAATCAAAAAAGCATAGGCAAACAATGGAGGTATGCAGCTACAGTAGCAAGGGAAGGATTGCATCCATAGCCAAGGTCTTACTGAATGGAAAAAGGGCAGATTGCATCCATATCATTTGCACATTCACTGTCTATGCCAATTTACAATGTACTGTAGCTAGTAAGCGATTGCGACTGCCACAATATAGTTTTTCTCCCATAAGAAGGTTTCCACGGATATAAGTTGTTCATTAGTTCTTCTCTTCCTCTCTTGACTGTCATTTAATTCTAACTAACCAGCTTACTATAAATTCTTAACATTTGATGATTTCTACAAGCACGGGTTTTGAGAAATTTATCATCATTGCCAATATAATCATTTGTATTCGCGACTCAAATTATGCTATCAACTCGTCATAACAATTGTAGGGTTGAAGGATGATATTGCTATTCTTTCATAGGAGAGCCGTAGATGTCCTTTGCATCTTATATATGGGTGAAGGCACTTAGAGCCACATTACACTTGCTCAATTTGCTTGACCACTAATGAACTCTACTGTCAGTTGGGGTCAATGTGTTTGAATTTGGAGAAGCCAGTTCTTTTTATTTTCTGAGATAAGGGAAATGATCTTTAGAGGACCTATAACGGATGTAACAATATGGTTTTGCTGAAGCTACAAATTAAAGAAATTTTGAGGATTGATTACTTGGAGGTTGGTGTGTGGAACAATGGGGATTTCGAGGTGACCTCTTTTCTTTCAAAAATGCTCAGATTGGTAAAGCATAATGTGGTAATGGCAAAGGTTGCAAGACTGTCTAGTGCGGTTGGATTTCAAACGTGGATTTGAAAAAAATCTGGAGTTGGAATGGAATGTTCAGATGCAGGAGCTCCCTGCTTCAAGTGCAAAGTTCAGAGATCCAGTTTCCATGGGTATTTTCCGCGAAGCTGCCAAAAGGGTTTTGGCTCTGGTGTGTCATTTGAAAGCAGTGAAGGCAAGGGTTTTGACTCTGTTGACATTGAAGAGTCTCTCCTTTTGATCCTGCTTGGATCAGACCATGAGACATAATTGCTAGGGTGAGAAAGGCAGCAGCAGTTATCTTCTGAGTTGCACAGTCTGTTGATAGTAGATACCAACACTGGCTTGGCTTCTATGAGGAATGGAGTGGTGATTATTGACTGATTGCAGTTTGTTTTGTTTTTTTCGGAGTATGGCATTCCCTAGTTTTGTTTTTGAACAGGAATTTACTGTTAATAGATATGGATTAAGAAAATTGTACATAATAGATGCTGATACTAGTCAGTATTTGAAGGTCCAGGATCTTCTTTTGTGGGACTTTTTGTAATGAAAAGTGTACTGAAGCTTTTTTTGAAATCGATATAATGGGATAGGGGCCCTAAATACCTAACTTATCAAAATAAAATCTTATTCAGTCAGATTAGAATGAACAAATGTGAGGACCCTTAAAGTTTTTAACACTCCTTACTTAACTCATCTGATAAAAAATTATTGCCAGTTAGGAGGTACAGAAACTCTATATGCATACCCTTGTTTCACTGCATAAAGGGGCAGGTACAAACAAATGGAGCACTGAAAATGAACATGCTAACTATTGACTAAAATGTTTCCATTTCTAAGCTTAATTTACAAACTGTAAGCTAAGAGAACAAATGAATATGATTATATTCTAACCAGACAACTTTCACCCCTATTTATGTTTTCTGGGAGTCTCACTATGCTTCAGAAAATAATAAATATCATACAAGTCCATTTCAAAGCTGTCTCTATTTCAGATTGGGGTTGAAACTCAATGTTGTCTCACCAATCTGTGTGTTTTTAAGTATTTTGGAAGTGTAATATAACGTATTAAAGCCACGATTTTGCTAAGACAGGAGGCCTTGTAGCACATTTTAAGCCGTGTTCCATTTTGAAGAGCTGTATGACAGAAAATATGTACCATGTCTTTTGCTGGGCGAAGGCCCCATAATAGAATTTATTTAAATAATTTCAAAAATTACTTTCCCCTGCAGTGAAAAATAGGCTACCTTATCCAACCACCGTCTTGCAGTTGGAAAATGACATCCACCAAGTTCAATATTGGTGCACTCAGATTTGGCGCTGTCCACTGCAAAAAGTAAAATTGCAAATTCATATTATGAGGCTGTCAATACAGAACATAACAGAGTAAGTATCTGTAATAATCAATGCACCAGAGTTGGAAATATAAATGTTTACAACACATCAAACACAAAAGGTTGACATTTAATACCATTCAATAACAAGAAGTAAAAAAGAAAAATGAATTATAATGTTTTTAATGATGCTCAAAACCTTCTCCCTCTTGCATCAAGTGCTGACAGAAAATAACTTAGATGCTCATAGAAAATATATAAGTTGTCTCTTTATAATGCATGGGGGTCCAATTAGGATTGACCCTCATTCATCAAAACCAAGAATACACAAGATCTCTTAGAGACATCTGTTCTAGATCACCCCCAATTGGTGGAAATTAGTCAATGTGAATGTACAGGATAGTTTTATTTCGAAAAGAAGTTGAGCACTTCCATATAGATTGGTCCAAAAGAAGCATTAAATAATCCTCTTAAGCTATATTATGTCAAGAAAATGAAAGAGCCATAATTAAGTATCTGTAATAATCAATGCACCAGAGTTGGAAATATAAATGTTTACAACACATCAAACACAAAAGGTTGACATTTAATACCATTCAATAACAAGAAGTAAAAAAGAAAAATAAATTATAATGTTTTTAATGATGCTCAAAACCTTCTCCCTCTTGCGTCAAGTGCTGACAGAAAATAACTTAGATGCTCATAGAAAATATATAAGTTGTCTCTTTATTATGAATTGGGGTCCAATTAGGATTGATCCTCATTCATCAAAACCAAGAATACACAAGATCTCTTAGAGACATCTGTTCTAGATCACCCCCAATTGGTGGAAATTAGTGAATGTACAGGATAGTTTTAGTTCGAAAAGAAGTTGAGCACTTCCATATAGATTGGTCCAAAAGAAGCATTAAATAATCCTCTAAGCTATATTATGTCAAGAAAATGAAAGAGCCATAATACTGCTCAGAGCAGAGGGACCCAATCTCAAAGGTCAAAATCCAGATCATACAAAGCAAATAAACATAGGCATTATAATAGATACTTGAGCGTGATCCTGTGCCGAAATACAAGAAGGCAAAGATAAAACATATATAGCCCAAAATCCCAACACTAGAATGTAGAAGACAAAGAAAACTCCAACTGGTTTCAAAGGCATATCTATCATTACATGGCTTGTTTAAATTCGCCAAGGATATTACAAGTATTGTCCAGATCCAAATAAAACTTACCAGCAGGCATGAGCTCAACCACATTATTGGTCCCATGGCAAGTCTAGTCCGAATCCTTTATGCAGAGCTTGCACCAGCTTCTGCCCCAGGGACAAAAGCCCTGGTGGACATGAACGGAGGCAGAAATGGGCTAGACGAAAAATTTCATAACTGGGAGCACTGCAGGACCAGTTAAGTGAGATTGAGATTCGGGTACAAATGTTCAACTAATATATTTGGTACAGCATTGTGCAACACAAGGCCTGTTATATATATAATTGTATATTTTTTAATTTTATATTTTTTTTTATTTATAATTTATTATATAATTATCAACACATAGTTTAAATAATGGTATATTATATTAATATAATAGTCTACATTTTAAGACTTTAATAATTTTAGTTATTAAATTTTTTCAATTATATATTAGATATATACTAAATTAGAATATTAAGAATAAAATTAAAAAAACCATTAATATAGGCGCATTAAATTAGAAATTTAGAATATTACTAAGAAAATTTGCAGCAGACATAGAAGCGCATTAAAAATGACTATAAAAAATGTAGTCTGCTTTACGAATGGATCCAAACCAGCCACTCCTAAAATTGCCGTAGATCTTTGTAGACTGAATGGGAGATTCTGAATCATCCCTGCTATGTCCGCTCACAACTTCCAGATTAAGATGATGGCAAACGAAACAATGGACAAGAGTCGTGACCAAGCAGAACATAATCACTAATACCCTGGTGTCCAACTGAATCATCCCTGCTATGTCCGCTCACAACTTCAAGATTAAGATGATGGCAAACGCAACAATGGACAAGAATCGTGACCAAGCAGAACATAATCACTAATACCCTGGTGTCCAACGCAAATTGCGAGTTTTTCAAATATTGTGGTTGTTTATCAAGAAGAATCTAAAAAAAATCAATGCTGACGTAGATTCAAGCTAAAATTGACACCCAAAATAACCCAAACCCTAGCTGATTCCACTTCATACCCAATTCAAGTATGGCTCATACTTGGAAATGAGCTAATATTCAGACGATTCAGTAACTTAGATATTTTACACTGGGAGGTTACATAAGGAAATAACACATACATGACTCAAAAGAGTGATTGCTGTTGATCGTAACACTTTGATCTCCAACAACATAGGAAATTTTCACTACCACTGCAGATGGAATATTGATGTTATATTCCCCTCCATGGTGTGAAATTTTCAATTATTAGAAACATTGACAATAGAAGCAAACATCACAAACAAAATGCCACCAAAGTTGATAAGCAGCCCCGTCGTTCGTGATTGATGAGAGGGCAGTCAGTGTCCCCCTTCCTCCATTGCCTCCTGCCTCCAAGTGATTTGCTACTTAGCAAATTTAGCTTTGAAGTTCAATTCATTCGAATACTTCTTCCAGCATGAGATTTGCAATATCTCTTACCTCTTGTTGGGTGAGCTGTCTAAAAACAATTGTTGCATCTAGTTCATTTAAGAACTCAAGACAAAAATATACCTTCATCTCTTCCAAGATAAGGCTTTGAAGCACCATATTGAAGATATTGAGATGAGCCTTCTCAATTTCATCAAAGTAGACAACACTATAAGGGTGTCGCCTAATAGCTTCAGTTGATTGGCCTCATTCTGCCAATAAATCAATCAATTGGGAAATAAAATGTCTTTTCATATATTCACTCATATCTAACCTTATCATTGCCTCCTCAGAAATAAAACAGTCTTCTATCAATGCCTTTGCAAGTTTAAACTTACCAACACCTATTTGATCTAAGAAAATGAAGCTTACAATTAGTCTATTTCGATTCTTCAAGCCAACTGTAGCTCGAGGAATGGTTCGACTGATAGCTTTTCCCAGCTTCAAGAGTTTGTCATACTCATAGGATGACATTTTTTCAACTAGAATACCGTAAGACAAATAAGCAACTTCATCTGATGATCTTGTATGATGATATCAATAGAGATTAAATTGATATTCCTTGTAGATATCAAACCAGTCCTTTCACTTTTACCTCACAGTATCAGTCAATGTCAACCAAACCCACAAATAATCATTGCAATATGAGGAATGATCAATGCCCAAAATGGAGTTGTCCACAAAACTAAACAATGTAATACACCTGTGAATCCTGAAGTGAATCCACAAAGGGGATTGATCTGGGTTTTCGTCAAAATCACCAAATCATCTAGGGTTTCTATCCTAGGGCTTTACTGGAACTTCAAGCAAAGCTTCAAGCTCATAGAGAAAAGACTCAAAGTAAAAATAATAATCTTCAAAATGCCTTCACAATTCCCTTTTTCCTCGTTTTATAATAGCATTTTCCCTATTTTGAGAGAAATACTTTATTTCATTTCCCTCCATAAAGCAAATTTATGTTATAATTTAAAGTTGACATTATAATGAAGTCACTTTATTAATTTAATTATTTAAGTCTTTAAATAATACTTATTTTATTGAAGTCGCTTTTAATTAAATTAATTAAAATACAAACATCCTTTTAATATTTAATGTATTTGGACAACTTTAAAATAATTTATTTATCTCGCCAACATTTGGGTACATTACAGTCCTCCCTTCCCGAAGATTGCTTGCCCTCAAGCAATCCGCACCTACATGCTGAAACCAAATGCCCGGATCCCATGTCAACCTAAGGAACACTGCTCTACCAATCTTTTGTGCTACTCTAATAATAACAACATTACCATGCCCGGAACTGTGAAGCAACTCATCGAACTGCATTTGAATCCTCTTTACGTCTTCTATGCTATGATGTACAAAATCTACCCTCTTACTAGTTGCATCATCAACCCATGTCTCTTGACTATCTGCCCAAACTTGAATGCCAACATTAGGTGACCCCATAATAGTCTTTTTTGTAATTATGGGCTGCATTATCTTGAGGATGAAGAGATATATCATTGTTGTTATAATAATCAGCACTCTTGTCATGCATTTGTGTCATGTCTTCAACTTTTACAAGCATTTCTTCATCGAAAACTTCATACTCAACACTTATAAACTCCTTAGACATTAGTTATTTCATGTGTAAAGGTTCTAAACTCGTGAGAATGAGAAAGTAAACTATTGTTGTCCCAAATCAGAATTTTGACCTCCTCTTTGCTTTCTTTGGAATCATCAATCACCACGAAATTTTGACTTGACTCATTTTCTCTCCAAGTGATTAAAGGTGGCAGTGTCTCAAATAAATCATCTTCAAATGGTGTCACAAAGTTACAAGGAATTTCTTTGTGAAGTTCTTCAATTCTTTCATCAACATGTTCAACTTTTATACCTCTAACATTTGTCATTTTGCATCATAGAAGTGGCTGCTATAGAGGTTTGAATTTCTTTTTGTCTTTCCTCTCTTTGGGCTGTCCAAAAGAGGTCTTCTAGGTGCTTATGAGTAGTATCCATCCTTGATAATGCTTGAGTTATTTTATCTTCTTTTACCACCAAATGGTCTTGCAAATCTTCCCATACCAAAAGCTTTTGTTCCCAATTTTCCAAGTACCCTTGAATGCCATGTTCTACTTTTTCTTCATGTGTACGAATTGTGTCATTATTAAAGCCAACTATCACGCTAGAAGATGCATTGTCACCACCCAAAAAATCCATACTGTCACTATACATATCAATCTCACGCTTAACATCAAGAGGAGTCATGTTTATCTCTCTTATAGAATCCTCTTCTAAATCTTCTCGCAAAGGCGATGAAATCTCATGTGAGTCATTCCCCAATGCTTTCCTTTTGTCCTCATGAACCAAATTTGTATGTTTATCAAATTTTTCATGTAGATTTTTGCATACCTCCTTTGAGTTTTATTTTCTCTTATGTTGTTGTTTTGAACTTGTAGATGATTGTTCTTCTCTTTTTGGTATAAAAGCAGGTCGAAGTGGTATATCTAAAACAGTTGCAGCGGCTCTACTGGTTTTACTATGCCTTCTACTACTCTCATTTCTTGACCTTCTTGATCGATAATGGTGCAATCCCATCTTACCCATGGTTGTAATCATACGGTCATGTAACTATTGTAGCATTTGGTGTTGTTGTTGGGCAAAAGTTGTTGTTGGGCAAAAGTAGGCAGGCTTTCTGCTCTCCTTTCACCCACTTCTTCAACAACGAGATAATCCTCATCTTCTTTTACTTGTTGTCCTGACCTGCTTCTGGTGTTCTGTGTGATCCTACCACTCTAGGGTGCATAGAATCAATTCAAACTAACATACAATGGTAACCCTTTTCATAAACTGCTTCTAAACTGACATGTGATTGAAAAAGTTGACATGCAACTAAAAAATCTGACATGCAACTGAAAAAGTTGACATGCAGTTGAAAAAATCTGACATGCAACTGAAAAAGCTGACATGCAAATGAAAAAATCTGACACACAACCTCACAGACTGGCAAGATTTGTAGCTATAATACCCACTAAAATATCCCAAACTAGGATATTGTCACAAATCTGATTTGGGTTTTCAATTCTTGACATGTTTTGCTTCTTTTCATTGCAAAATAATAACATGCAAACATACAACCTAAACAACGGAAACGATATAGATTTCCAAGGAAATAAGAGATTTCAAAGACAAATCTATTGAAAATTATTCTAATATAAAACATGCATGGCTGTAACATCAAATATATTGTTGTTACAATGCTAAAACATGCATAAAATCTACATGCAACATACCCACATGATTCTACAATGTAATGATCCTAACTGGCAATTTGCAAAACGGACTGCACTTGATTCTAGATTTTGGAGAATAATATGTTTCTAATACTTGCAAGATAAATATAACTTCTCTTCGTTCAACCCCTTTTTGTTTATTATATGAAAGGAAATACATTCATACTAAAAGACTATGCCACTAATATTGGATAACACTTATCAAAGACCAAAACCAGTCTTATGTAATCTATAATTGCATTACAACATTGACTCCTCAATCTTAACAATCAGTATGAATACTAAACAGAATCGTGTACCTGGACATAAGACTCTAAGAGGGCTGAATCACCAATAGGATGGCGTTGATGGATGTGATGGTGCTGATTCACTATTTCTGGACAATCACAAAACGAGAGAGGGGATAGCCCGAACTGTCCAACTCTGAGACTTCGTTTAGAATGTGTATGGACTGGGTGTTCCCAAGTGACTCGCAGAATATCTGTTTCGAAACCGACCACTACTAAATCCAGTGATGTCGTACCCAGCCGTTAAGTACTGAGAATGAAGGCTAGGTAGTCGTGTCTTTGGAATCGTTCTTTCACGTCTTACCGTATGCATACAGCTGTAAGTTTTACGGGCATCAAACACCCCGCGGCTGTGAGTACCTGAGATTATCAATACTTTCCAGCACCAAAGGAGACCACTGCAAATCCACGTCCAGTCTGCTAGATGATCTACCACCACAGACTAATACGATACCACTGTAACTCCACATCCAGTCTGCTGGAATGGTCTACCACCACAGAATAATACCCGGTCCGGTGAGTTGGGTGTTGCCACGCCAATGTTGGGCGACTAGTCAATGCCCCCGTGGTAATATACGCTTCGTCCACCCACGCTTCAACAGTACCTGCTTCCCTGCGGTCACGCCCAGCAACCAAATGTTTACAGGCTCAATCAATACACACAGTTCGCTGATAATACAGTCTACCACCCATGTTCCACCAGTCAAGAAATTCTTTATCCAACACGAGATGCAGTTAGTAAATGGACGTTTACAATTCTTTCACGGTAATCACCAAAAATAGCAAGTCACTCGTGTAAATATATCGATTCCCCACAATGGAGACCAGCATATGATTAGGCTTCTTTCCCCAATATATGTAAAACACATACAGTCTGATATCTTTCTACTTCTAGAATCCACTGAGTTTTGAAACACTGTGTTTAATTTTGTTAATGTTGTGCAAACAAACTTAAATTCTGAACTTACTCATTAAGCTCCTTGTTAAATCTGAATGACTCCACCATTACCAAGATGTTGGGGCTACGTCCAACTCAGTTTTTTCCTCAAGGGTTTCCGTCCTTAAGAAAATAAAACCAGTCACAAAGTAACCAGGTATTTGCTTATCTTGTTTTTATAACATTCATGGTGCTTTTCCCAAGTGCCTTTTGCTTATATAACCTCGAAGTGAGGGAAAACACTGAAAACTAAGCAATGTGGGATAAAGGCACTCACTTAAGTCACTTAAGTTACTTTATAATATAAAGTAACTTTAAGTCATAAAGTGACTTCTATAATCTCTTTATAAAATAAAGTGACTAAACTATGGAAAAGGGGTCCAAGTAATTAAATATTTGTCCACTGAAGCTTGTGACTGGCTGGCATCCTCTGAAGCCATTAGTCTATCTCCATTGGGAGATAGACTAATCAGACGCCATAATGGCCTATTTCGGAGAAGGGGGCATTACAGTCCTCCCTTCACAAGATTGCTTGCCCTTAAGCAATCTCAACACAGGATGTTGCAGAATGAACTCACCCACCCATGTGGCGTCCTCGATAGGTAAGTCTTTCCATCAAATCAAATACTCTCTGATAGCTCTATTCAGCAGTTTCCTTTCTTTGATCTCAATCACCTCAGCTAGAACCAAAACCGATTTACCTTCCTCATCAAGCGGGGGTAATCCAACTGAAGGGACTATCTGCTGTCCAATCGCCTTCTTGGGGCAAGACACGTGAAAAACCTTATGAATCCTGCTATCTGTCGGTAGCTCAAGATCGTACACCACCTCAACAACCCTCCTGGAGATACAGTAGGGACCATAAAACCGGGGCTTGAGCTTTTCTGACCCATTCTTCTTCAGAGAACTATGCCTGTACGACTGAAGACGAAGGTAAACCATATCTCCTTACTCAAAGCTCCGCTCTATCCGATGTCAATCAGCATACATCTTTTCCTGATTTTGTGCCCTCTAAATGTTCTCCTTGAGAGACCTAAAAATGTCCTGATTATCCTATAGCCAGTCTCTCGCAATCGGTGCCCTTTTGTCCTGTAGAGCCAAGTCTATAAAAGATAATGGCTCGCTGCCATAGAGAGCCCAAAATGGTGAAATGCCAATGGTCATGTGATAGGTGGAGTTGTAGCAAAATTCCCCCAAATACAACCATTTAACCCATGCCCTCTGCTTCCCTACTACGTAATTCCGGAGATAGCCTTACACCCATTTTTTCACAATCTCCGTCTGGCCATCTGTTTGTGGGTGGTAGCTAGTGCTGGGAGTCAATTCAATCCCTGCCAATCTGAACAACTCCTACCAAAATGTTGGAAATAATGGGAAGTGTGTACTGAGAGGGGAGGGGTGAATCAGTTTCTCTAAAACTTTTATCTCTTTTAACCTTTATCCATTGTGTAATCAATTGTATAACCAACCATCTGTTCTATGCTATCTTTGTGTAAGATATATCAATTCATAAACTTAATCAAACATGTAAACATTTCATAGAAACATTCATGAAAGTGATTGACTCATAACATAAGATATGGTAACGCAAAAAACCCTTGTTAGAAGGTAAAAACTGCGGTGGGGATGGCACCCACAAAAACTTCACTATCTGCAGATTGGAAGGGGCCAGTTAAGGCTTACAATTTTGATCACTTCTGATGATCTACCCTGTTAGGAGTACTATGTAGAGACTGGTTAAGGTCTACTCTGTTAAGAGCTTTAGCAACAATGTTTAGTGTGCACTCGGTTAAGAGATTTACAATAGGATTGTTAAATCCACCTTTCTTGAAAGGATTCCTTCAATTTGCTACACTTGTTAGAATGCAGACAAAATACTTATTTGACCTGAGTGTGTGCAATCTAACAATTGCTGATTACAGATCCATTCAAGATTACATGTATAAATGTATCACCTAATGTGATTGATTAATACCTTTGTTGCTCGGTAGCCTTTGTTCTTGGTTCTTGATAACCAAATTCATCTTTTGTTGTTCTGCTTCTTGAAACTCAGTCTGATCCATAGATGTGCTTGTAGGCTACATTCATCCTCTCATCCTTGTAATAGAATGATTACAACATCTATTTATAACATAGATTGACCTAATTAAGTTTCACGTATTACAACCTTAACTCTATAATCAAAGGTTTACAACTTGACCTTGATCTCCTAGTCTGCATGTTTTTAATCAATTAAACTGATTAAAACAATTACAATAATGTTGCTTGTCCCTTAAGTAATGGATTTAAAACAAATCAAAACTCTATAAATAGAACTTGAGTGTTTTATCTGACGTGGAAGTCAAATCCACTTTTCTCGAGATGTAACTGACTTTCGGTGTCTGATGCACGGTTTGCCCTGAAATTAGTTTGACTGTCTTTCGGTGTTCCTTGGTTGAACTGTCTGTCGGGTTCCTTTGTTGTCTGTTCTCTCGGTTTGCACTGTATTCTGCTCATCAGGTTCCTTTGTTGTCTGTTCTCTCGGTTTGCACTATATTCTGCTCGTCGGGTTCCACTGTCGGTTTGCTCCTGTCGGGTTCCACTTTATCATCTTCGGTTTGCACTTTCGGTTTACACATCAAAACTGAATCGTCGGTTTTCTCCTTGCTTAGCAATTTCGGTTTGAACTGAAAACTTGACTTTCGGTGTAGTGTAACCGATGGTTTATTACAACTGTTTTCTCTTTGTATACTAATGGCAAAACTTTATGTTATCAATCTCCCCCTTTGACATTAGTATCAAAAACTGATATGTGCAGAATACTAACAAAGTTTATAGTATTTAAACCTTGTATATTACTTAGTCATTTCATGACTCCCCCTATGCATATGCCGGTATAGTATAGTATATGTGTATGTGTATAATTTCCTTTTCCCCTTATGTACATATCATTTTCCTTTTCCCCCTTTTTTGATAGTAAGGGCAAAGGTGTATACCTATAGCTTATCAAAAATATGAGTGTGAGGTCTTCATTTCCTCCATCATCTTCTCCCATTTCTCTTTTAAATGCTCAAGAGCCATATGCTCTAATGTGATTCTGGCATGCATGTCGTAGATGTTGTTTGCTACAAACATCTCAGGGGTGGCAATTAGTTGCCTTGCTGAACTTAGGTGTTGTTGCAGAAGAGTGAGGTTCGGTAATAGTAGAGACTGTATCTCAGTAACCTCCTCTCTGAACTGTGATTCTGCTTCCCAAAGTTCTTGTCTTAACCATTTGATTTCAATGATCTTTTCATAATGCAATTTGATTGCATTTCCATCTGTGGTTATACTTTGTGCACTTGCAGTTAGATCGAATTCGATCTTTGCAATCTTGTCATTGTTATCCTTTGTAAATTTCTCTAAAGTGCATAGCTTTTGGATTAAGGAAACAGCTTCAGTTATTATTGGATCTAATTCATTTGATAACTCTAAAAGCTTTACCTTATTTTCTGTCACTTCTTGGCTGATCTTTTCTGTCAATTTATATTGAAACTTTTGTTCTGCTCGTTCCTCAATAGCCTTTTCTGCATCCACATTCTGTTGTGTGATGGCGTCGGTGAGAACGGCAAGTTGATCCAAAATGGGGGCATTGTGATCAACATCTATGTCGGGAACTATCTGGCTTAAGATATCCCTTGTGTTCTCCAATACCAATGAATCTCGGTGATGTTTCTTAAGCTTTTCTTGCAAAGCTTTCCTTTGACAGATTTCTCCATATTCTTGGAGTGATTCAAAATCTAATGTAGTTGGGTCACACTTCGGTATTTCAATTATCTCATCAAGTGTGACTTCCAACTTGTTCTTCTTTTGTGATCCACCTGTATGCAGAACCATAGCCATCTTTTATGCTTGGTCTGATGTGCTACTAGATGGCTTCTGAGGTGTTGTACCTTTTTCTTGTTGCTCGGTGTTTGCCTATCAGCTGTCTGAGGACGTCTCCTTATCAACCTGCGGAGTATCTGCAGCTTCGCCTTCTGTGTCCTTTAGCGTGGTATCAACTGTCTTTTTCTACTCATCTTTCTCTTTTTGCACTTCATCAGCATCTTTCATCTGTGCATCTTTCTCGGTGGTATCTCCATCTTTTTGTTCTTCGTCGATGACATTTTGTTCATTGGTTGTGTCCTTTTCTTCAGATGTATCTTTTTGTTCATCATTACCCTTGTCCTCGGGTATGCTTGCATCGGGCTCGGGGGTCTTCTCCTTCTGTGAGATTATATTGATTGCTTGAATCAATAACTGCATTTGGCCCGACATGTGTACTTGTGCAGCATCAATTGTAGTGTCTTGTTCGTCAGTTTGGTCCTTGACAATAGTGACATCATCTTTACGAATTTCATTTGAAGGATCATTGGTGATGTCAATCACAGTATTGTACACAGTATTGTCCGGGCATGTTTCATCTGCAACATCCATATCTTTGTTGCCTGTTGTGGTCAATTCTTCTTTGTCCAATTCTACATCAATGCTAATAATTTGTTCGGGGCTCTGTATAGCCTGATTATCCTTGTTCTCTTGATTTTCGGTAAGAGCTCTTTGTGGCTCGGGACTTGTATCCTTTTTAGGAATATCAAGCATCTTTCTCCATTCAGCCTCACTCTTTCTGTCTAGGTCTAGTAGATGTCCTTGAAGCACTTGGTAAGCTCTCAACTTCGATGAGAACCTTTTAGAGTGATTCTTCATCATCTCTTTAATTTCCTCCATCCTTTTATTGCTCTCTTCAGCTCTCTTGATTATTTCATTATGTTGTTGCTGAATTCTTACTTCTTGTTTCAGCTTTTCATTTTCTTCTCTTAGCTCACCCATAGCTTCTATTCTTTCAATAAGTTCTACATTCATTTTGTTTGCCTCTTGACTCATAAGAATAATCTAATTTGTAATCTCATGGTGGTGTTTTGTAATTCTTTGTATTTCTGACTCTTTCTCTTGTAGCTTTTCAGTAATCTTCCTTCTATCATCAATCGCTAGTGTTCTCTTTTGCTCAGCTTGTCTAGCATTGTTCATGACATCAATCATTCTTACCTTCTGTGTCTCTTGACCGATTTGCAGAGATTTCACTTGTCCAGCCAGATGTTGATTGATTTCATTTAGACTTGTGATGCTTTCTTCTAATGTGTCTGATGCTTTGCTTGTAGTAGATCCTGAAGGCTCAAATAGATCTGGTATCTCTTCTTCATGGTAATTTGTTTCATTACAGCGAGATGCCATAATCTTTCTTTCATCTAACAGTTGTCTCATCTTGATTCTAGCTTCTTTATACTGCTCATAGAAGATCTAAATTTCTAGCTTTTGATTCTCAATTTGTCAAGTCTGTACTTCTCCATAGTATGATCTTTTCTCTTAAGTCTTTAAGCTTTCCAAATAAGAGTTCTAGCTCTGATACCAATTGTTGGAAATAATGGGAAGTGTGTACTAAGGGGAGGGGTGAATCAGTACCTCTAAAACTTTTATCTCTTTTAACCTTTAACCATTGTGTAATCAATTGTATAACCAACCATCTATTCTATGCTATCTTTGTGTAAGATATATCAATTCATAAACTTAATCAAGCATGTAAACATTTCATAGAAACATTCATGAAAGTAATTGACTCATAACACAAGATATGGTAACGCAGAAAACCCTTGTTAGAAGGTAAAAACTGCGGTGGGGATGCCACCCACAAAAACTTCACTATCTGCATATTGGAAGGGGCAAGTTAAGGCTTACAATTTTGATCACTTCTGATGATCTACCTTGTTAGGAGTACTATGTGGAGACTGGTTAAGGTCTACTCTGTTAAGAGCTTTAACAACATTGTTTAGTGTGACTCGGTTAAGAAATTTACAATAGGATTGTTAAATCCACCTTTCTTGAAAGGATTTCTTCAATTTGCTACACTTGTTAGAATGCAAACAAAATACTTATTTGACCTGAGTGTGTGCAATCTAACAATTGCTGATTACAGAACCATTCAAGATTACATGTATAAATGTATCATCTAATGTGATTGATTAATACCTCTGTTGCTCGGTAACCTCTATTCTTGGTTCTTGATAACCAAATTCATCTTTTGTTGTTCTGCTTCTCGAAACTCTCAGTCTGATCCATAGATGTGCTCGTACGCTACATTCATCCTCTCATCCTTGTAATAGAATGATTACAACATCTATTTATAACATAGATTGACCTAATTAAGTTTCACATATTACAATCTTAACTCTGTGATCAAAGGTTTACAACTTGACCTTGATCTCCTAGTCTGCATGTTTTTAATCAATTAGACTGATTAAAACAATTCCAATAATGTTGCTTGTCCCTTAAGTAATGGTTTTAAAACAAATCAAAACTCTATAAATAGAACTTAACTGTTTTATTTGACGTGGAAGTCAGATCCACTTTTTTCGGGATGTAACTGACTTTCGGTGTCTAATGCTCGGTTTGCTCTGAAATTAGTTTGACTGTCTTTCGGTTTTCCTTGGTTGAACTGTCTGTCGGGTTCCTCTGTTGTCTGTTCTCTCGGTTTGCACTATATTTTGCTCGTCAGGTTCCACTGTCGGTTTGCTCCTTTCTGGTTCCACTTTATCATCTTCGGTTTGCACTTTCGGTTTACACATCAAAACTGTGTCGTCGGTTTTCTCCTTGCTTAGCAATTTCGGTTTGAACTGAAAACCTGACTTTTGGTGTAGTGTAACCGATGGTTTATTACAATTGTTTTCTCTTTGTATACTAATGGCAAAACTTTATGTTATCACAAAAAGTGTTGAGAAACTTACTATCTTTGTCGCTCACAATGATCTTGGGGAGATCGTGCAGCCGAAAACCATCTCAGAAGAATAATTCAGCTATCTGCACAGCTGACCAATCTGCTGCAATAGCAAAGAAATGAGCGAACTTAGTAAGTCTGTCCACCACCACATATATGTTGTCCTTGCCCTGCACTCTCAGCAAACCAGTAATAAAATCCATCGAAATACCCTCCCACCTCTAAGCTGGAATGGGTAGGGGTTGCAATGAACCGGCCAAATGCTCGTGTTTTGACTTGTTCTGCTGACAAGTCTGACACTCTCTGACATACTGAAAGACATCGGCCTTAAGGCCCTTCCATGAGAACCTCTCTCTGACCTGCCTGTAAGTTTTGAAAAACACCGGATGTCCTGCTGTGGGTGCATCATGAACAGCTCTCATTACCTTAGCCTTAAGCTTAGAATCTGACACTAGGTAGATACTATCCTTATAGAAGATAATATCATTGATTACCTTGTACCTGTTATCTGGGGACAGACCGTCCAAAATCTGACAAGCTTGAGTATTTTTATAATACTCAACCAGCAAATGAGATTTCCAATCTGCGGAAATCTCTGATAAAACACAAGCTGCAACTAAGGGTCTCCTAGAAAGTGCATCAGCCACAATGTTATTTTTACCTTTGACATACTCAATGTCAAAATCATATGCCTAGATTTTACAGACCCACTTCTGTTGTCTTTCGTTCAACTCTTTCTGCTCCAAGAAGTAGCGCAGGCTATTGTGATCTGTTTTAACTATAAACTTGCCACCCACCAGATACTGTCTGAATTTAGCCAGGGCATGCATAATGGCAAGCATCTCTTTGTCATAAGTAGAGTACAACCTCTCATTGTCCTTAACTTTCCTACTCTCATATGCTATGGGATGCATGTCCTGCATCAACACTGCACCAATCCCATTCCTAAAGCATCGCACTCTAGAACAAACGAACGAGAGAATTCTGACAGTGCTGGTACCGGGCACGTACTCATGACTGTCTCGAGTCTATCAAAGACTATCTCTACCTCATCTGTCCACCTGAAAGCCCCTTTCCAAGAAAGATCGGTGAGGGGTGTTGTTGTCTAAGAGAATCCCTTCACGAACCTCCTGTAATAAGAACATAATCCAAGGAACCCTCTCAAATCTGACACATTCCTCAGTGGTGGCCAGTCAAGAATTGCATGTATCTTCTCCTTGTGAACCTTAACTCCATCTGTCCCTATCACATGTCCCAGACAGAGAATCTCAATCAATCCAAACTCACACTTGGATTCTTTTGCAAACAGAGATTGATTCTCCATGATGCTAAGAATCTCGTGCAAGTGTCGCAAGTGCTCCTCCCATGTCTTGCTGAAGACCAAGATGTCATCAAAGAATACCAAGACACTCTTGCGTAACTGCTTTTTGAATATGTGATTCATGCAAGACTGAAAAGTAGCAGGACCATTAGTGAGCTCAAATGGCATCACTAGAAACTCATAGTGCTCATAGTGACATCTGAATGTTGTCTTATGAACATCCTCCTCACGGACACGTATCTGATGGTACCCTGACCAAAGATGTATCTTCGAGAAGTATACTGCCCCATGTAACTCATCTAACAGCTCATCAATCTGGGGAATGGGGTACCTGTTCTTAATGGTCCTCTTATTTAGTGCACGGTAATCAATACACATGCGAAGAGTACCATCCTTCACCAAAACCACTGAAGAAGCAAAGGGGCTAGAACTAGGCCTGATGTGCCCCATATCAAGGAGTTCCTTTATCGTCTTCTCTATTTCTTCCTTATAGTGCCTAGGGTGACGATAAGGGGTAGTGATCACCGGCTTAGCGCCCTCCTCCATCTCAATGATGTGCTCAAACCCTCTGTCTAGAGGTATGCCTGGTGGAATGCCCTCAAAAACCCGTCTATGCTTATCAACCACATTCTAGACATCAATGTGAACCTGCTGCCCTGAATCTGGTGTTGGTTAGAGGATATGAAGCACTGGGCTGCCCACTCCATATCACTATGCCTCATGATGGCCTCCATCCTGTGAGTCGACGCTAACCTGGGCCGCCATCTGGCATGGCCTTAAGAACCATCTGTTGATCACCCTGAATAAACTCCAATTGTTTCAACTTGTGATCAGTGGTGTACCTCTCAAGAGTATGTAACCACTGCATACCCAAAATAGCATCCAAATTGTCCAAACCAATGACATAAAAATCAGCCTCTAGAAGATAATTCCCAAAGTGAATCGGGAGTCCAGAGATCTTCCCTATGCATCTCAACAAGTCCCTTTCGGCCACCTTAACCTCAAACTCAGGAATGTCGTCTATCTGTAATCTCCTCTTGGAAACCATGCTTGTGCTGATAAAGTTATGCGTGGCACCTGTATCCAGTAGGCAAACAATCCTTTGTCCTCTAACCACACCTTTCAAACAAAAAGGGTGACATGTAGAAATCCTTGAAAGAGATGCCAAGGTAACGGGGGACTGCTCATGGGGGGTTTTTCTCTTCCTTTCTTCTGCTGATTGCTCTTCCTGAGCCTCCTCATCGTTGTCCTCAACATCACTACCCACATGCTGTTCACATTCACCGTCGGAAGCCACCTCAATATAATGTATTTTGCCTTTCCCAAGGCACCTATGGTCTGGAGTCCAAGGCTCTCTGCATGTAAAGCATAACTTTCTCCTCCTCAACTCATTTCTTGTCTCAAAATCCAGCCTAGGAGGCATACTCTTATTCTGATTTTTATTCTTTTGGAATGAAAAGGATCCCTTAAAAGTTTTCTTAGGTGGCTGCAATATGAAAGGTGAATCCAAGTCGTGCTAATTATATAGCATCATCCAAAGTGTTTGGCTTGAGAACTTTAACCAAACCTCTGTATCTATCATGTAGGCCCTCAATAAACAGCATCACTTTCCTCTTCTCCGACATATCCGGAACCATGATGGAAATCCTCTAAAACTCATCCATATAGTGGTCTAAAGATTCACTCTGTCTCAGCTGGGCTAACTCCCTGTAATAAACCTCTATTTCTTTCCTGTCAAAATGGTTAATTAGATTCGTGCTGAAAGTCTCATAAGAAGTAATCAGCCCATGATCCCGGGTGACAAGACCATGATGCCACCAGTCATATGTTGCTCCCTCTAAATGCATTGTGGCAAACTTAATAGCCTCGGTTTCTGACATGGGTTTGAGGGTCAGGAAGGTGTCTAGCTTGTGAATCCAAGCTCTCGCGGATGTCTTACCGCTGCCATCAAATGTAGGGTGAGTTAATTTATTCATTGCATGTTTTAATCCCTGTTTGACCCCTGGGTCTCCTATCATGCTGAGTCCTACTGAATTCTCACTTCTGAACCATGTAATGGGGAAAGGTTAAATCAGCTTTGACATTATTTAGTAACATATCCCACCCATCATGCATGGTCATCACATTCTCTGGAAGAATGCCCACTGCCTTAGGTGGTGCTACCTCTTCCCCTGCATTATTCTCCACAAAGTTAGGCATAAGGGGTCTATCTGAAGTACGAGTGGGGGGCTCTATCTACCCTAGGTGATCCTGCTACACTGCCTCCTCCACTGTGATGGCTCTGGGGTCTCCTAGTGGTTACTATCAATTGTTGGATAACCCCTGTAAGCTGTTGTAATACATCAGCAACATGATCCTGTCCATCTCGTATGGCTCTCAATGTATCCCTAGCCTCTCTATCTGTCTCCTCGGCCATATTTGTACCTGGAATAACATGTTCAAAAACAATCTCCTCGTCTTTTGTATGACTGCTCTCTTTATGAACCTGTACGGAAGAGTGTGTCAGTTCTTGCTCAGCTCTGTTATACTTAAACCCGTATGGCTTGTGCCTGCTATGCATACCTGCTCAACATAGCTACTGCTGAACCAACCAAAAATCTGAAAATGAACCCACTAGGATGGCAAGAACGAAAGCTCTGATACCATTGTAATGATCCTAACTGGCTATTTGCAAAACGGACTGCACTTGATTCTAGATTTTGGAGAATAATATGTTTCTAATAATTGCAAGATAAATAAATATAACTTCTCTTCGTTCAACCCCTTTTTGTTTATTATATGAAAGGAAATACATTCATACTAAAAGACTATGCCACTAATATTGGATAACACTTATCAAAGACCAAAACCAGTCTTATGTAATCTATAATTGCATTACAACATTGACTCCTCAATCTTAACAATCAGTATGAATACTAAGCAGAATCGTGCACCTGGACATAAGACTTTGAGAGAGGGCTGAATCACCAATAGGATGGTGTTGATGGATGTGCTGGTGTTGATTCACTATTTCTGGACAATCACAAAATGAGAGGAGAGGGGATAGCCCGAATTGTCCAGCTCTGAGACTTCGTTTAGAATGCGTATGGACTGGGTGTTCCCAAGTGACTCGCAGAATATCTGTTTCGAAACCGACCACTACTAAATCCAGTGATGTCGTACCCAACCGTAAAGTACTGAGAATGAAGGCTACATAGTCGTATCTTTGGAATCATTCTTCCACGTCTTACTGTATGCATACAGTTGTGAGTTTTACAGGCATCAAACACAGCGCAGCTGTGAGTACCTGAGATTATCAATACATTCCAGCACTGAAGGAGACCACTGCAACTCCACGTCCAGTCTGCTGCAATGATCTACCACGGACTAATACGATACCACTGTAACTCCACATCCAGTCTGCTGGAATGGTCTACCACCACGGAATAATACCCAGTCCAGTGAGTTGGGTGTTGCCACGCCAACGCTAAGCGACTAGTCAATGCCCCCGTGGTAATATACGCTTCGTCCACCCACGCTTCAACAGAACCTGGTTCCCTATGGTGACGCCCAGCAACCAAATGTTTACGGGCTCAATCAATACACACAATTCGTTGATATACAGTCTGCCACACATGTTTCACCAGTCAAGAAATTCATTATCCAGCATGGGATGCAGTTAGTTAATGGACGTTTACAATTCTTTCACGGCAGTCACCAAAACATGCAAGTCACTCGTGTAAATATATCGATTCCCCACAATGGAGACCAGCATACAATTAGGCTTCTTTCCCCAATATATCTAAAACACGTACAGTCTAATATCTTTCTACTTCTGGAATCCACTGAGTTCTGGAATGTTGTGTTTAATTCTGTGAATGTTGTGCAAACAAACTTAAATTCTTAACTTACTCATTAAGCTCCTTGTGAAATCTGAATGACTCCACCATTACCAAGATGTTGGGGCTACGTCCAAATCCTCAATTTTTTCCTCAAGGGTTTCCGTCCTTAAGAAAATAAAACCAGTCACAAAGTAACCAGATATTTGCTTATCTTGTTTTTATAACATTCATGGTGCTTTTCCCAAGGAGTGCCTTTTGCTTATATAACCTCAAAGTGAGGAAAAACACTGAAAACTAAGCAATGTGGGATAAAGGCACTCAAGTCGCTTAAGATACTTTATAATATAAAGTAACTTTAAGTCATAAAGTGACTTTTATAATCTCAATTTATAAAATAAAGTAACTAAACTATAGAAAAGGGGTCCAAGTAATTAAATATTCGCCCACTGAAGCTTGTGACTGGCTGGCATCCTCTGAAAGAAGCCATTAGTCTATCCGGATAGGGAGATAGACTAATCAGGCGCCATAATGGCCTATTACGGAGAAGGGGACATTACGGAATATCATCAAGCCCCTATGAGATATGATCACTTGTAGCATACGGAAGAAGATTAAATGACATGCAAGAAGAGTGACCAATGCAAAAGTGGAACCGTTGTTGTAGAGGTGTGCCAATACCAACATGCAAGGGGGAGTCAATATCAACCAAACCCACAAATAATCACTGCAATATGAGGAATGGTCACTGCCCAAAATGGAGTTGTCCACAAAACTGAACAATGTAATGCACCTGTGAATCCTAAAGTGAATCCACCAAGGGGGCTGATTAGGGTTTTCATCCAAATCACCAAACAATCTAGGGTTTCCATCCTAGGGTTTTACTGAACCTTCAAGCAAAGCTTCAAGCTCACAGAGAAAAGACAAAATAACAATCTTCAAAATGCCTTCACAATTCCCTTTTTCCTCCTTTTATAATAGCATTTTCCCTATTTTGAGAGAAATATTTTATTTCATTTCCCTCCATAAAGAAACTTTATGTTATAATTTAAAGTCGACATTATAATGAAGTCACTTTATTAATTAATTATTTAAGTGACTTTTAATAATACTTATTCTATTGAAGTCACTTTTAATTAAATTAATTAAAATAAAGTCATCCTTTTAATATTTAATTTATTTGGACAACTTTAAAATAATTAATTTTATTTATTTATTTTGCCAACATTTTGGGACATTACAGAATACATCCAAACCCATTATTGTGTGTGAAACATCGCAAACATCATCCACTAATTGGCAAGAGTTGAAGTTAATTTGTGCAACGGTTTGTCAGCGAGTCTAATTAGTTTAGCACGACCTATTGGCAGTTTGCTTTGTGTTGTCATTGATGTCAACGATTGACTGATCTCTTTCTCTTAGTCGTTGACATCAATGACAACACAAAGCAAACTGCCAACAGGTTGTGCTAAACTAAGTGGGCTCGCTGACAAACTGTTGCACAAATTACCTTCAACTCTTGCCAATCAATGGATGATGTTTGTGATATTTCACACACAATTATGGATTTGGATGTACTTGTAATTTTAAACATGCCATTAATGGATAAATGCCAGTTGAGTAGATTATCAAAATATGAAATTTACTTCTTTCCTTGATATCTATTCACTGCAGCTAGGATATATTGATATTTCTATGGATGCCTGCTAGTTGGCATGTTGGTGATTATATTTATATGTTTAGCAACAGTAATTTATGTCTTAAATTTGTTGCCCACCAACTTATTGAATTTATAAAAGGTTAGTCAATATATTCTCCCAGAGTCCCAGGAACTGAATCTTTTGTCCAATGATTTTGAAAAGGTGTTGAGTTATAGTTATATTAATATAACTTTTTGGGACATTTGAATTTTGTGATGAGCTCTTTGTACTATATTGGGTGTCAACTGATGCAACCCAGTATGTTTTTATACTGAATGATAAGTTTATCTTATTAAATGTTTTACTTCAAATGCTGTAGAAATCTTTTAGAAGCTAAGTTCATATTTCACCAAATTGATTTTAGTTGCTTGAACTTGAATCTTCTAGACCATCTTTAGAAAAAGATATGTAAGACTTTAGATGCTTGACTCTTGGTTAAAACTTTAGTTGCTTGACTCTTGTTAGTTTATCACTGCCCCCAAATGTCCACTAGGGTCATTGCCCCCAGACGGAGCAAGGGATGCTACCCCTCAACCTCGTTTTGGTGTTGCCCTCAAACCTCCAACAAACCTAAGTTACCGATTCGGGTGTAGGATGCGGGTGCGGGATGCACGAAATTTTTTTGGGGGGTTTTGGATGCGTTTATATATATATCAGAGTTCCATAACTCGTCGTGAGTCATGCGAGTAATGATGACTCGCGGGTCGAGTCATGG
>MU226478.1:58588-109989 GCA_018584345.1 Thuja plicata
CTATGTTTTCTATTTCCTTCAGCTACAATTTACGTTTGTACTTATGCGATGGATGTATGTTTATGTATGTGATCATACTAGCTTCTATTTGATGATGTTATAGTGTTTTTAAGCTTTACTCAATAATAGGTGCCTAAAACAAGTTTTAAATCCTAAAAAATCTTTGTTTTTCATTTTGCCGAGTCGTTGCCGAGTCATAGGCGAGTCGCGGGCCGAGTAGTCCTTGCCGCGTCATGGGCGGGTCCGAGTCATGGAACTTTGATATATATATATATATATATATATATATATGCAAAGAAATGCAAGAAATATACAAAATTACATCATTTGATAGTAAACATAGTATGATACTTCATCATTGATCAAGATTCAAGATAAATATTAAAAGCCAATTGATAGTTCACAAATATTCAAATAAGCCATATCATATACAAAATCAAAATGTAGTTCATGATTCAATGTTCATCAATCAAGATTCGCTAATCAGAATCATAAGGGTTCTCAAAAAAATCCTCTTCATCTCCAACTGTTGCAAGTTCAAGATCATTTGAACCCAAAGCGGTTCCACTTGTACTAGATGCAACATGTGTCGGGATGTAATCATCATCATCATCATAATTTTAAGTGAGTCTAGTAAGATCCTCAACAGTTGCCTCCAAGTTTGCACACTCTAGGGCTACTTCCCAAAGCTTGGCTGGCCCATCCTTGTAGTGTTCCTCCTTACGTGACAAAAGACACAAGTTGGTATTAATGTAAACCAAGTCTTCATATTTTTTTGAGCCCAACTGGTTATGCTTCACTGAGTGGATAAAGGAGTATGTACTTCAAATCCGTTCAATGGCAGAAGAACTTGCAACCTGGACAGTGTTCACAAAATTAGACATAAAAATGTAAAGCAAATTAAAGAATGCTAAGTACTAAAATGTAGAGTACAAGTGGTAAACAAAAAACAAAACAAAAAACTTACTTATGAGAGGACCTTGATTGCAAGAGGTTGTAGATTATTAAATGGTTGACCATAGAGGTACCACCATGTTGTAGCTGCCATGTCGTATTGGTCCTTTACTGTAAGTGGACTATGTTTTATTCCCTAGGCAAATAAGCCAAATTTTGTCCGAACTTTTTTGTGTATTTCATCATCTTGGAAGAGTCTTTCAAAGGCTTTGTAGCACCCATTAACAACTTCTTCATCTGCATATGGTGCTACTCTATCTAGCATAGCAAGTATTTCAGCACTATAGTACCTCGTAGATAAGGCATATGCAAGGAGGTGCAATGGGGTGATCATCATTTCCCAACGATGATGAATGAATGTTTCCACTGTATTGCACATTGTATGGGGTCATTCTCATGTTTTTGTATTTCAATTTTTATTTTCTCCACCCTTGTGTCCATGTCATCATAAACATCCCCCAAACAAGGTTTATCTGTGTCTGCAAATCGGAGCATAGTCATGATAGGCTCAGTGAAATCCAATACCAATTGTCATCCAAGACCAATGTCTTGACCTTTTGGGCCCTCTTTGAATTTGAAGCCTTCCACACACTCCACTGGTTGGAAATAACCATTTGGCTCAATGCCTCTTGCACCTTGACAAGTCGTCTCATAACAATAGTATGAGACGCAAATCGGGTCTCAGCAACCTAAGTAAATTAATAACAATGTCAATAAATATTAAGCAAATTTATATACAAATTGATAATTCAACATGACGTAACTTTTATTAAAATTAAATAAACAAAGTAAATTTAGTAATTACACTTACCCTCAACAACTCCAATTTGGAGAAAGATTTGAATATCGATTGTGACATTTGGTGGTTCGTCGCAAACATCTGGATCTCCTCCCCTACCCAATCTATTTGAGTGTCAACTTGCTGCATCACCAAGTTGAGGGAGTGTACGGTACATGGTATCCAAAAAATGTGGTCATATCGGGCCTCAACCAAAGCACCTGCACCCCTACAATTTTTTGCATTGTCCGTGATTACCTAGACCACATTCTCACTACCCACCAACTCTATGGCCTCAATGAGAATTCTGGAAATGAATTGTGCATTTTTCACTTCCCCTTCAAAATTAACTGCCCTCAAAAATATTGTCCCTTTGGGGGACACTGCGATCACATTAATCAATGGATGGCTTTTTGTATCTTTCCATCCATCGGAAAAAATAGAAACACCCGAATTTTTCCAGGAATTTCTAATTGGTTTAAGAGATCTCTCTACAAAAGTCCTCTCTTTTTGCAACAGGGTCGTACGCACCTTTTCATACCCGACACTTGTGAAATTAGTCGGTGCTTTATTTATGATTGTCACCATCTCCTTCCAATATGGTGATCTCACCAAGTTGAAAGGAAGACCATTGGCATAGAGGCAACATGCAATGGCTTGATCAACAAGCTCTCTTGCCTCCATTTTAAATGTGGTGGCCAATGGACCTCTTTCGCGGGTGCTAATTTCTACTTCTTCCTCTTCCACTTCCAGTACAGGTACTTGCAAGAATGGATGTTTGAAGGATTCAACTGGTTCATTGGGCAATTGCATTTTTTTCTTCCCGAATGGAGGTTGATAAGAAGTTTTTTGATCTATTAACCAATTTATCAGCCTCTTCTTGTTCTTTTATAAATTCTGCTATTTGTGCATTTGACATCCCCTTCCCATTTTTGTTTCCTTTGCACATTCCTATTCTTTTACCAGAAGGACCCATAAAATGAAGTTTGACCCGAGAATATGAGCTATTGAATGGTTTACTCTAACATACATTACACTTCCAAAGATATGAGCCACCTCCTGAAACTTGTGATATTCTTGTGGCATGTCTCCATAAAGGAGATCCGAAAATAATCACCTAGCATTCAAAATGCCAAAATGGAGACCAAATGAGAAGAGAAAAAGGAGACCAAATGAGAAGAGAGCCTAGCTGCAAATAAAATGAGCTGAAAAATAATGAATGGCCTCTTTTAGGGCCATTTTAGGGTTAGGAGCCAAAAAAAGGTTAAAAAATAATATAAAGCACATGTTATAAAGTGCTTTTTAGTTGTTTTTTTTAAAAAATGGCAATATATTCTGTCTGGACCGCGGATGCATCCGAATGCTCCCGGATGCCCTATGGATGCGCACAAGAAGCGCATCTAGGGCAGCTGGATGCTCTCTAGATGAGTTGTATCCAAAGAGCATCCGGCTGCCCTGGATGCGCATCCACAAGGCATCCGGATCCGCATCCAGATCAGAGTGCATCCATCCGCGCATCTAGCCCTGGAGGCTGCGAATCGGTAACTAAGCAACAAACTATAAGTCTAAGCAAGTAATAGGCCAGTGATGAATTGTGATCATAGAAATTGACCAAAAACATATCCCTTGTCGCGATGTTTTGCATATTCATAACCAAATCCACAATTAAGCATTATCTTGCTTCATACATTGGACAACTTGTTTAGCATACAAAGACTGCTGTAGGCAAAGTTGGCATGCTACAGTCCTTGTACTGCTGAATATAAGTCATGGTTGGCAAGAAACGCCATTTTCATAATACAAAATGTATAAATCGTGCCTTGCATAGACAACTCATATAATAATCCCATCTATTAGTATCACATAGCTAAAGTCAAAATAGAACATAACCATTTATTTTTTTACTTAATCACTCCTCTCTGTTAAAGAGTCTGAAAAAATGCAGGAATACAAATTTAACAAAAATGCAAGCCTAATTTGAGAAACAACATATCCTCACAAAACCATATCTATTCTTGAAATCTCCCTATGTAATATGCAATGCAACTGTAAAATAGCATCCTGTAAACATGAATGTAATTACCCAAAGAGAGGAAATTGACTGCAATTCGAGTTCAAGATTACCTCAGATGGTATTGGAGAATCATCCTCAACTGCACTGAATATGTCAGAAGCATTCCTCGATGCACTCGCCTCTGACCTTGCAGCATTTCTACTTATTTCAGATATTTTGAAATTTCCTGTGTTTCTCAATTGTCTGAATCACTATCTGTAAAATAGATGTGCATACCTTCAAGTTGTCTCTTCTTCTTTACCGGCTGATCTTGTTCAGATTCTCTGCTTTGCCACCTGATTTCTTCTTTAACATGGCTTGTTGCTAGATTAGAAGCAGACTTATTTTTTCTTACTTCTATTTTATCTGGGATCTGATCTAAATGTTCTTGTTTATTCTTCGTGTAATTTTCAAGGGTTTTTGAATGCTTCCCATGCTGTTTGACATCAAGATCAACTGCCCACATGTTGTGTGAAGAGAAAAATACAGGAAAGAAAAAAGACCACTGGACAAATATCACAAATGAAATGCACAGAAATACTAAGTATATCTTCCACAACACCACCAAATCACTCACCTGATAAGGTCTCAATTATTGAGAGGGAATTTGAGAACATATAAGTCTGTCAAAAAGACAATGAATGAGTTAAAGCCACTTTTCCATCACTAAAATTTAAGAGATGCAGAAATGGATGTGCAAACTAGGAAATTAAAATAGATTATTTTTCACAAAAACAGAACACACCTGCGAATCAACACTTAAAAAATCCCAGACTTCAATAGAATCTGCAACATTTGGAAGTAAGAGCAAATCCTGCAAATAAATAACAGAATCAATCTCACTATATTTGGAAAAGAAAATATCCTGCAAACAGAAGTCCATATAAAATGAAGTCCAGCAAACCAACATCCATACAGATCTTGTTATAAATTAAAGAATACATACTCCTGTATGAAATTATCAATATTGCCAATAATGTCCAGTTAAATTTAGAGAACACACACTCCCATTGCTTGTGTACGGTTTAGCAAGAAAATAACAAGCCCAGGGATCCAAAGAGATGAGAGCCAAGAAAGGATACCATCATACAGCACCAACAGAGAATACTGAAAACAGAGTTATAGATCAGACTTTGCTTTTATTTTTCTCAAGATTTAACGTAAGAGGACCACACATTCAAATGTAATTTCTGATCTTGACCAGCTATTCTAGTCCTTGTGGAAGTATCTTCAAGTTCTTCAAACACGTCAAATTTCTCTTAATATAATGCTTGGAAGGAAGAAAGGAGTAAATGTTAAAATGAACTATCAAAACATACAGACAAAAATAAGGTAAATGCAGAATAAAGATACCATTTCAATCATTTCTTAAGATTAAAGTCAACTCGAGTATAAAGTTAATTGAAGACAAAATCTTAGTGCGCATACATTAAAACTGTCAAGCAGACAAGATGACAATAACCACCAACAACCTTTGGCCCTGATGTATGGTATCCTACAGACAGACAGAAAAACAGAGAGTGAGACAGACAGACAGACAGAAACAGACGGAGAAATCTAGAGATTAATTATGTTGCCTAGTTTACATACTTCTCAAGGAAGCCACAACTCAGCAGCTCATCTGCGCTGCCATCTGCTCACTGGATCGGCAAACTTGTTACTTATTTTATCCATCATTGACATTACTCAATATTCAATTATGTACGTAACTTTATGGTGTAACAACTAAACTATCCCAAATGAAGCACAGATTTTATATTAAACAAATATAGCTTATGCCTCCTAATTGTCATTCATGAAATTATTATATCAATTAATTCTGGTATATGGTATGCAGATCAAAATGGTGAAGTTATTTGTTGCACATTTCATACTTACAATCAACCGATTGTTTTCCAAACTGCTATGCCAATTGTTTATACATCTCAACTTGAGTGGTTACATCAGAAAATTGTGTTTTCAAGTTTATTTCAATGCTCCCACAGTTGGCTGGTTTTTGTACTCAGATTTGCTTCTGTCATGAATAAAGCTAGGAAAGTTTGATTGCACAATTGTTAATTCAAATTTTAATAAGTTAATAGTTAACAAGAAATGCATGGTTTAGATTCGCATGAAATCTAAATAAGAAGAAAAAATAGCAGATCAAGTCATCAAATCATGGGCCAGACGCACAAAAAATAAATAAATTCCAATATAACAAATTATCAAGCTTGGTCAAATGCCTTGTCCAAGGAATTAGTACACCAAAAGAGAAGTTGAAAAAACTCTTTCCACACCACCTCTCTCAACTTGCAGTAGTGGGGATCACTGCTTCTCAAAAAAGGATCTGGAATATATATATATTCTAATTTCTTGCAGTGTCAGAGCAGTACGCCAGCCCAAATTTAACCTTCAACACAATCTTTGACATCAGTCCAAGCACTCACTGTAAAATCTGCGGAGTCTGGTTTGAAATATTCAATACCACATAGCTTTAACAGTGTAAACCATGTTTCACAAACTCTGTGTCACTTCTGAAATTGATGAGATAGAACACATGTACCAGCCAAAGGCAAGCAGTTGCCTCTCTTGAAACTGTCAAGTAGTAATCTTCTTCAGTTGTATATTAATGTACAACACCTATTCATCAAACTCTTGGATACATGGTCCACTTTTGGTTGATTTATCCAACCTCTTGCATAAATGCATAGAATTTGCAAACTATGGATTAGGTAGTTAACTAAATCATTTCAAGCACACCACCGAACCTAGTTGGATGAACTTGATACCATACCATTTCAAAGAGTATCAGCCAGGTTTTGCAGCAAAACTGAGATTATATGACCAAAACTTCGGCAAGGTAAATGTTAAAATAATTTTTAAAAATTACAAAAAAAACTTTCTTGCTTTAAAAGGAGCAAGAGGCATCCAGATGTGTCCTTTCGGGGGTGAACTCCAGGACCCCAATGCATCCCTAGTGTTTTGTGGATATCTAGGAGCAGTCCCCATGTCTCCAAGAGAAAGAAACACAAGATTGTTTATCAAAAGGTAATGAGATCTGTCAAACATCCCATGTAGTCATAGAAAGATTCACAAGATGTATGCACAAGCAAAGGCACAAAATAAAATGTACATGCTTCCACTATATTTGATGGATGAATTGGGAAAGGGCTGCTACTAGATGTTTGGAAGCTTTTATTTGTCAAAATGCATCCCACCTAGACATAGAAGTCTCTTGGAAGTATGACTAAAAAGAATAAAATATAATATACATGCATAGACTATATTTGATGGGCAAATTGTGAAGGGAGTGACATTTAATGTTTAGAAGTTTATTTGTGGGGATTTGATTTTGCGTGCCTTTTTAAGAAAGCTCTACAAGAAGCACTAAAATATTAAAAAATATGCTCCCGACAGCATTTGACAGAAACATGGAGAATCATTTTACATGAAAGAAACTATAGACCCCTATAATGGTGCACTGCAAAAATGAAGTGGCCAATCAAATCCAAGCAACCATTCAAAAATCAGATATGACTAGCTGCTTTAAAATGGGTTACATTCTAAAGATGGATAATTTATTTCTCACTTTCAAACAAATAGAGAAAAATTGATGTGCAGAAAACAAGAGATCTCAAAGTAATAAAGCACATGCCCAATATCAATTTTCATTAAATTTGATGAGATGCAATTGAAACATTGATTACTCACTTTCAAATACTTGTCGAGCAAATTGCAGCGCTCATGAACAAATGAAGCATCCAGACTTGATGCGAAAATTCGTTTCGGAGGAAGATTCAGATTATATTCTGGAAAATCCTTGAGTCTTCTATGAAGCTCTTCAAAATGTCGAAATCTATATGCATCAAATTTTCCACGATCCTTAAACAAAGTCAGGCCAAGTCCAACATGAAAAGTAAATGGTTCCAAAGCAGTGAAGCCTTAAATGAGAATATCAAAAGGTACTGGCCATCAACACAACAGATTTAAAATAGCAACAACAAAATGCAAAGTTAGTGCTAAATTTGTTAATCTTTTAATTACAATACCTTCTTTTGATTGACCAAGAATGATTTGCATGATCTGTCACAGAGATGGAATAAACAGCAATCGTTTTAGATCCACTTTTAACAAAGTCGGCTCCAAAAACCTGCAAAAGAAATTCCATAAGACTCTTTGCATAGCTCAGAAGCCATAAAAAATTACAAGATGGAATTATGTTCCCTTCCTATTTACATGATTCCACAGAGCATTATGTTCATTAGGAATCCAATTATTTTAAAATGGTTTATGGTATGATAAGCATCATAGCTCAAAAATGCAGTGCGCCCCCTAACTAGTTTTCTATATGTATGTACTTCCAATTCTCATTGACAATGGGACACATAGCATCTTCCCGTATAAGTACACCAAACAAACCTATTAGCCAATTCTGCTTATAATTTTGGACATTAAAATAATACTTTCTTTCAATACAGTCCAATTTCTGCCACATTGACCTGATAGTAAGATAAATACATACTTTGCAACGCAGCTGCTGACAGGGTAAATTTGCAGCTAAGTGAGAGGTCTGAGAATTCCTTCCAGATAAATTTGTTGTTCCATTAATGAAAGAAGTAGCATCTGATGAAGAAGCCATTGTACCACTAGTAACTCTACTCTGATCATCATTCTCACTATCCTCATCTTCCACTTTTACAGCTTCATCCTGCGCAATGGTCAAGATGTCTGGACCATCCCCCAAAAAAAACGTTGTTCGTTCCACTTCCTGCCAGCTATCTACACGCTGACGGGATCTAGCCCTTTTCTGGCCAGATGCAGTTCTATATACCCTGCGATACCTGAGGTGATTTTTGTTTCCATGATTTTCCTGATCACCCTCAGCATTTTCTAAAGGGTGCCTTACATGGGACGTAGATACACGTCTATTACTTTTGCTATCCCATACCTTAACACCAGGTGTACCAAACCCTGTCACAGTGCTATTTTCATCCTCCTCACTTGCATAAGAACTGCCACTGTCTTCTACAATCTCCATATGCTGAAGAAAGGGTTCTTCAACTTTAGTGTTTATGTGTAGATTCTGGGGAGGTTGCTTCAATTTGTCAGCATGTTTCATCACTCTGTCCAAATTATCAGTAGACTGTTTTACCTGAGGAGGAAAAGTTGTGCTCCTTTCTGACAAAGAGGTGTTAGTTATACCTGAATTGTCTGGCTGTTCACATAATGGCTTCCTTCCAAGGTCTGTCTTATCACAGACCCTAGGATTGACAGTATGTGACAAACTTGTTGCAATATCCTTCCTTACATAATTACGCCCTTTTGTCCATAAATTCTCTAAATGCTCAGGAGCAAGGGCCTGAGTTTTTCTCCTTGAGATAGTATCAAGCATCTGAGCCCATTCCCCGCCTGGGGAATGACGTGCCGGAATGGTTCTATCATTAACACCAAGAGTTCCAATCCCCTCAGCATTTTTAGAAGGAAGCTTAAACCTCTCTCCAGAAATATCAGTGGCTTTATTACCCTCTTGTTGGGAAGTCTGAGCTATAGAATTTTTTGATTGGACTCCTGCAGATAATCCAAGATAGCTATGTGTTGATTCCTGATGAGGACTAGAGATAGATCCCATTTCCTTCCCATCAAGTTTAGGACTAGGCCCAAACTGAACGAGTTCAACCCCAGAGGCAGAGCGATCTAAAAAACCAGAAAAATGATCAGTTGAAGACCTCGATCTTGAAGACTTGCTCTGTTTTGTCTCAGAATCAGAAGTTTTGTTTTGTTTTTCATCTTTATTACTGCGGGCTAAAGCAACAGATTCTATTCGTTCATTTATGAACCTGCCAGTGAAATTACAGACAACCCAAAGTGATAAAATAACATGAATAACCATAGTATCTAGTGCAGCTTAGGATGTATTAGAATGAGGAATCTCAAATTCAGGAAATTGTATGAAATTAAGGACAGAACCAGTGGCAGAAAATACTTGGGACTGGCTAAGTTCACGAGTGGACGGATCGCAGAACAGGCAAGTAGCTCTCTAGCAATATATCGAAACAATTTGCATTGCAAATCTTCAGACCTACATGTAAAACTCATAACACCATCCATGAACCTTTGTAGAACCTGAAAAATGACCGTACTGATAAAAACTTGAATTAGAACAGGTTACAGAATCCTTGGACTAAAAATTACAGCCACATTTAAAAGTGCCAAAAACAGGTTCATGTTATAGGAAGCCATCTTCAAACTACAGTAAACCACTATATTATCCAATCTATAAAATAAGAAGAATAGGTGAAGATGGCAAGATAACCTCGAACCTTGTGCTCTGCCTCGGCCGAATAGAGCGCCGGATGAAGTTTGTCATCAGTTGCTAGAGCTAACTTCAATCTTGCATCTCTTTCATCCTTTGACAAACTGCTGAACACCTCTTCACCGATAAGGGTTTGTATCACTCGATAAAGCTCTAGATTCTCACATAGCAAATTCATGATATCCCTGTATTGATGGATTAGTAATTATTAGTTTTAAGAGGATGAAATAATATTTAAGTAGTAACTACATAGAAACTGAAATTAGCTATAAGGCTATCCACCTTGTCAAAAGCTCAATAAGATTGACATCCTTGGCACGCATGCATATCTCTCCAAGAACCCCATTAATGATGTTTAGAAGCTCCTCTGGAGCATCTTGATCAGGTGTTACTTTCTTATACCACAAATTAGTTAGCCACTCAGACACAAGATGCTTTGTGAATTGATCAATCGCTGCCTCAACAAATGGAGAGTCAACTTTCTGTCTCCAATCAATGTGTGTTTTATGAGATGGAGATGGAGTATTACCGAGGGGTGATTGATTTTGTGATGAATGATTCAATGAAGCCGCTGAACCTTGTCCTCCTTTCCTTCTTCGGGCATCAAGATCATATGAAATGTAGCGAACAAGAATTATTACAAGAACCGCAGCAGGCATGTTAATCCATACTGAAGAGCTTGTCACTGTATCAAAGGCAAACAATTACCTCATAAATAATATTTCATTCACATACAAAAACTGCCAATCCAACCAAAATCACTACCTCGCAGGCACGTTTCCAGAAAGCATGCCCCCAGATCCTCTAATCTAACTTAAACATCAATACCTTGATGCATTCCCAAAAAGTCAAAAAAGAAAAACAACTGCAATTTAAGTGTCATGTTACTTGTATTGGATTATTCATCAGTTTAATTTCCTCCTCAGTGTTAACTCTTTAAGGATTGCTTGTTTTGTGGGTTGAAACATAATATTCAGTTAGACAATAAATTGAACAATGTCTTTTCCAGGCAACGCAAAATATCAAAAATCTTGTAAAAGATTTCTTCTTTGTGGCGCATAATAATTAAAAATTTGCCATTTTCCTAGCACAAGGTCAATCCAGCATTAAAATTGACTACTGTATTTTCCAAATAACTGAGAGTTAAGAACACGGCAATTCTACCGATTTGCTATTTTTACAACCCGGTACTAAGGGTTAGTTATTTGTTCAACATTATTCCGATTTTGCATTACACAAGCACTTTTACCAAGCAACAATCAAATACATCAGATCTTTTTAAAAGCTTGTGGCTTTCCTTCTTTTTAAACACAATACTGATAGTAGTTTTTTAGTTGTAATAACAATTTTACATTTAAACTGAGTAATACCTTTTCCATGTAACAACCCAAAACATCAAGAATTTTAAACTTTTGTTGCTATTGCAACAAAATATTATTTGTTTGGTATCTCTGCAGCACAATTCCAATCTAACGTTTACCCAAGCAACCAATCCAACAATCCAAAACTTAATAGAACATAAGGGGCCATTATGTTCATAAAAAAGAATTAAGGGCTTGTATTGTTTCCAGCGAAATTTCATTTCAACATTTAAATAAAAAATGCCTATTCCAAGAAACAACCAAAACATCAAAAAAATTGAAGGGCTCATTGGTTTTGCAATGTGCTATTGAGGATCTTTAAATACAGCTATAATTCAGCATTCGGATTACTAAAGTATTTTCCAAACAACAATCCAAAATATGCAGATGTTGAAATTTCATCGTTTTTTGCCATACAACATTAAGGGATTGTTATTTTTGCAACACAATTTCCAGTCAGCATCAAATTTGAAGAATGCCCTTTCCAAACAAATCCTAAATTTCAAAACCTTTCAAGAACATCTAATTCTTTGCAACATAATGTACAAGTTTGCTTTTGCACTGCAAATTAAATTATTCAAATTAAAGAATACTTTTTCAAAACAACCATTAACAACATCAAAAGTATTTAGGGTTTATTGTGTAACTTCAATTAATTAAATTTCAAATGTAACTATTGCTAAGAGAGTTATTTTAAGATTTTCTTATTTTATTAATATGATATAAAAATTAGTTTAACTTTTCTGTGATAATTTCACTTCAAAATGATATAATAATTTCTTTAACTTTCTGTGATAATTTCACTTCAAAATTTAAAATTAACAAATGCATTTTCCCGCCACAATTATAAGCATGAAATCTTTTAAGGTTTAGTCAGTTTCTCAGCAAACACTATGCGTTCATTACTTCTACCATAATTCCAATTCGGTATTAAAATCAAAGAACTCCAAAACATGAAATCCCTTAAGAGTAATTCTTTTGTCAACATAATATTAAGGTTCTGCTTATAACTTGATTGCTACACATTTTGTCAACATAATATTAAGGTTCGGTTTATAACTTGATTGCTACACATTATTCCAACTAGACAGTAAAATTAGGCTTATAGTTTTCCATGACAATTTCATTTTGAACTTTAAAGTTGAAAACTTTCTAGTATTAACAGCAATCCAAAACATCAAATTGTTCGACTGTTTCTTGATTTATCAAAATAACACTAAGAATTTGTTATTTTTTTAACATCATAAATTAAATTACGCATTCAAATTTGACGTTGTACTTGTCTTTTCCAAGCAACAATCCAAAACATAAAAGCTCTTGTGGATTTGTTACTTTACAGCGTTACATTGAGAGTTTTTTTTTTTCCAGCATCACTTCAATTCTACATTTAAAATTGAAGACACAGTCACAATGCAAAAAACCCAATCTCTTAGAAGATTATCAGTTTCTCAACATAACATTAAAGGTTTCCTAAACTTTTATCACATAATTTCAATTCAACATATAAATTGAATTTCTTTATGAAAAACATCAAATCATCAAGTCTTTGTTAATTTCTCCACATAACACACGGGATTTGTTATAAGTTCTAGCATAATAAAGTTCTCAACGTAAAACATTAAAATCAAAGAGCGCCTTCTCCAAGCAACAATTCAGAACATTGAATCTTAAAAAAAGCTTATTATTCTTTTCCAGTCGTTCTTTTCACACCATAATTTAAATCCGACGTCAATTCAAAACATCAAAACATGTTAAGTCCTTGATCAATTTCTTGCAGAATTTGGCATCAGCAACGAATTCCGACAATTCCTTTCACTGAAGGCACTCGTTATTTTAAAAAACAAGAACGCAACCCTAATTTTTATTAATTCTTGAAAAAAAAAAACCAGCATTGAATGAGAAAAAATAAAGCTGTGAAACTCACGGGACATGAGATATGCCAGGCCGATGACGCAAATGAAGATCAAAACAATGCGCTTCTTGGCTTCCTCCACGAGATCTCGCACAGCCTCCTTGCGCGCCATCATTCTTCTCTTACTCGTTCATCACAAAACCAAATAAACATGAAAATTTTCAAACCCTAGTTACACGGAACCCCGAAAATATCTCCACACATCATCGCAAAAAATGGGCGAATAAATTTATATGCGAGGAAGATTCGGCAAAGCTGATAGTCGAATCACCCGCCGCTTGAACTGAATTTAACGCCTTGTCGTCTACAGACGTTCATTTACAAATTTGGTTTTCATGATCTCTCTCTTCTTACATTTCTTTTGATTTTGATTTCGATTTCATGCAAGTCAAAAATGTGACGCAAGGACTTGAATTTTTATGCTCGGTTCCAAAACTAAGGTATCTTAATTCGTGGTTTACCATAATGTTTAAGTTTGATTTTAAAATTAGGCAGTTGTTCATATGATAAAATAGTATATAATTTGGTAAAATACTAAAAATATTATTTAGTTTTAAGTTTTAATATTTTTGGAAATGTTTAGTCAATGGAGTAGTTAGTCACTCAGATTGATTACAAGAAAGTAATTGAGTGAGTTTAGAAGATATTTTTTATCTTTAAATGTTACTAGGATAGATAATTTCTTGTGATCTAATTAATGAGTTTATTTAAAACTTACATAGTTAAATAAGCTATGTAATAAATGATTGATAAGGTTCAATATTTGTTTGAGATTATATAAATGAAGTTGTAAGTTAAGTGTATTTTTATCTTATAATTAACTATATTTGATACAAAGAAATATTGAAGTAGGTAACCTCTTACAAATTTGCATATTTCATAAATGCAAACAATAGATTTTTCCTAGATGGATTCTTGTAAAGAACTACTAATATAGAAGACTAATAAATTTTATTTAAAATCAACAAATAAAGTTTTTAATAAAATAATATAAAATTTAATATGCTATGAAAATAATACTACCTATTTAATACTAACTATTATCTTTAAAAATATTTTTAATAATCTTTAAAAAATAAAGTGGAGTTGAGAATGGTAGATAGGATATAACTTGTCTTTCCACTCAACTAATTATTTTTGTGTGGATTTGCATTTAGGGAAGAATTATGGATTAGTAGTTGTAGCTTACAAAAGAAAAAAGAAAAGCAAATGGGAGTGGCATGATACCGAATTCGAGTAGATGTGAGGTGTACACTTATTAAGAAATGTGTGGAAGTTTTCTTTTATTGGTTTTTAAAGTGGGGTCTAGAAACTTTTGATTTGGTGGTAAGTTTTTTCTTTTAAAGGTAGTATTTGTTGTAAAGGAGCTATAGTAATCCATTATTGTATTATTATTAAGGTTTAAAATATTTATTTAATAATAATATTTAATTTCTTATTATTTTAATGTTAGCATATAATGAGAGGTTTTCTTTTAAGAAATTAATGATTAGGTAATTGTTAATTGAAATATTTAGTTTAATCATTTATGTTTTTAATATAAAATATTTCAAAATTGATGAATATTATGAGATTTTTTGTAATCATTAAAAATTTCAATAATTATAGAAAAAAAATTATTAAAGTAATAAATTAAAAGTTATTTTTTAATTTGTATATTATGAATTTATTTTAGAATATTATTAATGCTTATTTATGATTATATGGTATTATTTTAATTTAAAACATATTAAATATGAATTGAAATATTCAAGAGTGAAATTTTTATTTTTTATAATATTCTAATTTTTTTAAGAAATAGAAAATAAATTATGTAAATTGATATATAATTGTTAAAAGTTTTAATTATTAAACTAATTATTAATGTGTTGTAAAAATATAATTGCAAATATTTGATTTTCTATTGTTTTCTTTGTTGTCGCTATTAAGATGTTGTTTAGAAACAAAAAAAAATGACACTAAAATATATCTCAATCTAATTTCACACCTAGATATTATTTTCTTTCAAGTTCATAGTTTGATTCTACTACAAAATACAAGAAAGATGGACTAGCATACATATGTTTTAAAAAAACTATGTAAAATACGTCAAGAGATATTCTTTTTGAGATGGTTTTTATATTGTTAAAATTGATAGAAAATATATTAAGTGGGAAAAAAATAAGCTTTTACAACCAATCAATATCCTCCCTCCATGATGAAAATGTTAAATCCAAAAAATTATTTTTGTGCAAGACGATAAAAGCTCAAGTGACCCCACGATCCATGTACCATTATAAAGGGTTGTGATTGATGACAATGGCATAATCTTTGAAAGCCTTGGCAAAGGAGTCATAGCCGACCACATCTACAAACCATAATGTCATTGTCAATAGATCTCAGAGAAAGATATTTCACATAATCAAATTAGTCTTCTTACCACAATAAATAAACTAGCCAATATACATAACCTTGAAAATGATGAATATCTCCTTTTGTTGCATGTAAAAGAAGGGATTCCTAAAGTTGAAGCTAAATAAATTAAGAAACAAGAAAATATTTTCCAACTTTTATCTTTACAAAATCAACAAGAATAAATTTATAAACATTAAAGTCACTAAAATATAAGTAAACTTAAACGAAGTTGTCTATGATACAAGGGATAATATGAATGATTGTGTTCTTGCTAGTTAATTAGATTGTGTGATTGAAAGCATGGATTTAGAAGGGAAAAAATGAATAAAGTGGACAAATGGGTGAGATAATATATTTCGTACTAAGTAGGTATGTAAATCGAGATGTGTCGCTCACTTTCATCTTTTAAAAAGAAGTGAGGGCCAAAAAAGAAGTGAGGGCCAAGAAAATCCTCATTTGGGATCTCGTTGTCTGACATCATCAGAAAAATGGGTACCTTCCACAAGAAGAAGGTGGAGCACACATTCAAGCTCATCTCTAAGCAAAGGAGCTCTGACATATAGATCAATGACTTCATTAAGCATGGGCACATAATGAAAACTTGCTTAGCACATTATCAAAAGTGTATTTTTCTAGTAGGAGGGGTTTCAACGGTGATGTTAGTGATGGGAGCCTTGATGAGGAGCTCTTTGGCCTTCATTCCCTTAAGTTTCTTTATGTGCCCATGTTGAATGTAGTCATGGATCTTTGTATCATGGATCACTTGCTTAGAGATGAACTTGAATGTGTGATCCACCTTTTTCTTATAGAAATAAACCATTTCAATTGTCATAATCCAAATTGTGAAAGTGTGCATGGCCCTTTTTGTTCAATGTGTGTGGGGTTCAAATGCATAACCTACTCCCTTCCTCTATGCTCAAATTATGCAACCATTTTCTTGTGTATATAATCCAAGGCTATATAAGAATATCGCGTACGTATGAAATATAACTCCTTTAAATATCATAGAACTATGCTTAATGGAATCATTTAGTGTTACAAACATGAAAAAAATAATAGAATAATTTGGTGTTATTGAAAGCATATGTAAGTCTACTTATATGCATTCAACTGTCACCTACACATCAAATTAAATCATGTGGGGTTTTTATTTTCATAGGTCCTTGAGACACATTTCGTGATTGAAGATACTTATTAGTGTAAATAAGAGTAATAATGTTTGAAGGTAACTTACTTTGTTTAGTTTCTAGGTTTCTTTAGGGAAATCTTGATAACCTTTTGAGATTCTATTGTAAATAAAGAATCCTTAATCTTTCCATTCATTTTATTTTTCTAGTTATTTTGTGTATCGTCCTATAAATTTAGCACCCATTAATGGTGGCTCTAATTAGGACCTACATCCCCTCTTTTTTTTAGGTCTTTTTGCCCATTTTTCTTAATCCCGACAACCTGTAATTCAATTTGGGGCCTTTGTCCATCATCTCGATGTCCTTGACAAAATTTGGGACAAAATCCTAGGCTGCATAATATTTCAAACATTGTCTACCTGGGTGCACAACATTTCAAATGTTCTGCACCCAGGTATTTTGTCCCAAATTGGGCTCGAAGCCCGATATCATGGTTTTTTAAATCAATTCTTCTTCGGTGGTTAGTTTGGCTTAGTTTTAGATCCCAAATAAGGTCAAAGTAAATAAACCCTATGTCTCTCCTCATTTTTCAATCAAGAATCATATGCAAACTATCACAAGTACTCTCAAGATATCAAGTACAAGCATTCATATTCATATCTTCAAGAGAATTCAAACAAGCCAGGTGATTTCAAGATCTCAAGCCAGGGCATTCTTCAAGTTGGAGTATTTTTCTATCCCTTGGTAGTGTCTCAATGGAGCTCTCAAACAAGCAAATAAGATTTATTTTTCTCATCATTCTTCCCTCTCTTCTTCCATTTTAGATCAATCATTTCAAGAAAAATCAAGATCTATGATTAGTATTCATAGATCCATACACATGTGAAGGCGTCCTTAATCCTATGTATCTCTCCTAAAAGGTCAACATCTAAATTAAAGCAACAAACATCAAGAATATTTCATGGATTTGAACGATACAAATATTCATCCATGAGGGTAGGCACATTAACACGGTACTGAGCCTTTGTGTTTGCTTTATGCTTTACATTTCATATTTCAGGGTTGATTCCTAAACAAGGGTTTGACCAGGGTAAACCCCTTTAGCCAACCTATTTCACTATTTTTCTATGTGCAAGTACAGGCTAGGAAGTTGTAATTGCAGATCTGAGCTTCGTAGGTCCTGACACATGTCTCTACCAAATATGGGACAAAATCATCATGTACAAAATATTCCAAACATTTTGTACCTGGGTTGATAATGATTCAAACATTTTGCACCCTCAAAAATAGGCTCTGATTTTCAAGACAGACATCAGACAGGTTTCAGACCCAGATCTGGAAATACAACCGATTTAGAGATTCCAACAATCGAAAAAATAGCAACAAAACATCTCCTTCTTTTCTCCAAGGTACACACATTTCACTTTTCACTTCACCTTTAGTATTAGAAGATTTATATAACTTAAATTGTCCTCCTTCTCAACTTCCACGTAGCAACACAAAAAAAAATCCCCTAAGACCCGAATCCAAAATTGACATCACTCCTCCATTTCTTGTGGTGTTGATCTGATTTGACTTAAGGAGGCTTCGTATTCTAATATACCTTGTGAAATTGGAGAGAGCTTAGATCCTATAGGTGATCCCCATTTTCTATTATACATTTTGGTGAACCTGGCACTTGTTACATTCTTTTGATTTTGGTAGTTAGATCTCCTTTCCATGCATTTTTTATATCTACATCTATTTTGTCATTCAAATATCTAAACTTGTGTTAGATTTAATTCCATGCTTAATGTGTGGCTAAGATTTACTTTATAATTTACATAGCTTCACTTAAGTATTAGATCTCCTCTGTGCATTACTTTAGATCTATCTTCTTTTCATTTTGTGCATGAGTGTTATTACATTAAGTCCTACCTATAACATTCTCGTTAGGAGAAGTCGTAGATTTGTGGGTTCCTTTGATCCCTTGTCCTCTTTCCTTCCTAGGAATCTTGAGGAGACCAACATGCATAATAATGATCTTCCTCCACCTCTTGAGAACAAATCTTCCCATTCTTCCCATGATGAGGATGAGAGCCTAAGAGTTAAACCTAGTCAAATCCAAAAGCTCTATCATGACTTTGACAAATTTGAACAATGATTGGGTCAAGAGTATTAAAGTAAAAAGGAGAATTAACTTAATTAATTTAATCATATTGATTAATTAATTAAGTCATATTTTTTTTCTTTTTTCACTTAAGCTAAATTTAGGAAGCTTTAGTTTGCATTTAATATCAAAAAAAATTATGCATGCATGCATTTAATAATCCTTTTATTTTATGCATGCATCCTTTAGGGTTTTGCTTTAGGGCTTTGATCTCCTTTTTAAAGAATTGATCTCATTGTAATTATCATTTTGATTAATTTAATTCTAATTTTTTATGCACTCTCTTGTTTGAGAATTTTCTCGTGTACGTGACACATTATTTGTATGCAAGTGATTATTGGGCTTGTGGGAATTCATCAATTCTTGAATTCTAACATGGTATCAGAGCTCCATAACTAATGCTTCTTGTTCGTAAATTTTGAGATTTTTCTTACACCGAGTTTTTTTGTTCATCTTGGGGCAATTTGGATCTCATAATAAAATTTAGAAGGTTCGTGAACAATATGGATCTTATGGTAGCTTAAAAATATGGGCACTTTGTCACAAAATAGAGATCACCATTGCGCTCAAAAGGGCCAAAAACCCCTAAATCCATATATTTTTTGTTAATTTTAGAGAACGTGAAAATCTGAGCACATTTTTGGGGTTGCACACTTTACAAAGCATATTTTTACTAGCGCTGACATTAGCATTGTCACAAAAAAATTGTGCAGGTTTCTTCCAAAAAAAATCATGCATTTACATGCATAATTTTTTTTGTAAAAGTTTGACTTTTTAATGAAGTTTTTTTAAATAGAAAAAAAAACTTTATTATTTTCCAGGAAAATTACATGCTGCAATAATGTTGACATCAGCAAGGTGCGAGCCAGAATTTGACAGTCATCAACTTTTCATAGTTTGACCTTTTTGTCATAAAATGCAGTTGTTGTTGGTTTTTTGGCCACAACTTGCTCATACGGTATCAAAATTGCACAAACGAGATATCATTGGAAAACTAATTCCTAGATCGATTTAGTGGTGTAGGTGGGGTTTTTCTGATTTTTCAATTTTACGGGGTTTTTTGCTAGTCATAGTTATAGGTTATTTTTTGCCTTCTTGGGGGCATAGCTTGTGCAACCATACTCCATTTTTTGAAAATGAATAGGCGTTGGAAAGGGGTTTTAGTGCTCTTTTTAAATCTGTTGTAAATTTCATCAAAATTTTCACCAGGTATACATAGATAAGATATTAGTGCTTTTTTAATTTTTGTACTTTCCAACTTTGAAATTTGTGCCAGAGTTTGGGTTCTTGTATTCTGGGGGGTATTTTTTCCTCTAGTTCACATGGAAACCCTTTCTCTATTGGGCGACTTACTCTATGCAATTATCACACTTGGAAGGTACATATGGCTCACCTTATCATGTCAAAGGGCTTATGGTCTTGTTTGGATAAGGTTCAGACTCGGCTGACTCGTCTTTTTGGGGTCATGCAACACAGAAATAGAATGGATGAGGCTATGGGGATGCTTTCCATGAACACTTCAGATAGTCTTTTGTTTCACCTCAAGGGTTACGCTACACCTCAGGACATATGGACCAAGTTTTGTGATCTTTTTGGTACCATTAATCAATTTCAAACACTTTAGATTGAGGTAGAGTTGACCTCTTTGGCACCTGATTCTTTTCCATCTATTAAGAAATTCTTGATTAAATTCAAATCATTGTGATCATTGTTATAGGGTTGTGGTAAGAACAAAATAGAAACTGAGTGTATATACATGATACTCTCTAAGCTTTGAGGTCAATTTTAAATATTTTCTTCTACATTCTACTCCACCGTGGATGCTTTGAGTCCAAAATTTTCCATGTCTACCTTTGAGGTATTCTATGATCGATTGACACGTGAGAAGTCCAAGCTCACATAGTTGGATGCTCTTCCAAAATCACAAAACCAAGCATTGGTAGGTCATACATCTCTAGGGAGGTAGGAGAAAAAAACATAAGTCACAAACCATAGACCCTAGGAAGGATTGTAGCTCTTAGCACCCCTCTGGCCCACCTTCTCCTAAGAGGAAAAAATGGAAGACAGAAAGACCTAAGTCTGGTTATTGTAAAAATCCAAATTATTATGAGTCTCATTGCTATGAGAAGAAGATATATGGATATGCAAAATAGGTTTCAAATTTGAAAACTCTTCTTATGAAGAGAAACATTGATATTTCTTCTTCTTCTACTTCTCATAGGTCTTCTTCTTCATCGTCATTCCAGACAAATGGACAAGACAAAGGAAAGGGTCATGCATTATGTGAAACCATTACTCTTCTAGATGGGTACTGGATTCATGCGCTTCACACCATATGGCATCTTCTCAGGATTTATTCTCATCCCACACATTTTGATGGGGAACAACCCTACTATGACTGTATGTGGGAAAGGCTCTATTGACATTTACGATGGTTCATTCAATGAAGTACTATGTGTTCCATATTTGTCCTCTAACCTTCTCTCTATCTATTAGATTACTCATAGTGGGAGATGGAAGACAATTGGGTTCACACAAGATTCAGTGCACATCAGAGACAATGAGACAAGCAATATTGTTGCAACAGAGACAATTTATCATTCTTCCCGCTTGTACCTTTTCTCATTTTGATGCACCATCTCTACTATCTGAGAATCACTCTCTTTCTTCATGAGAGCGTATTGAGGTGAAGTCAGATCACTTGAAATTATGTGCTTTTCCTGAGACCATTATTGTTAATTCTACACCTCCACCTCTTGTTGAGTTTGCATTTGTTTCGGAGGATTCCTTTTCATCTTTGTCTGACATTGTAGCTCCATGCATCGAGCCACCTAGTGTAGTTATTGAGGACATATCACAAGACATTCGTCTCCTCTTAGATGATAGATTCAACACATCTGTTATCCCACCCCCATTTGAGATTCCATTATAGGATTCTCATGTGTTCTTGATGCAAAAGTAGAGCCAAGTAGTGTAGGAATTGATCCCAAACACAAACTTTTCAATCTTCCTAAACCTCAAGCCACAAATGGTTACTATTGGATCCTTCTTTCTAAAGACCCTTTAGGACAGTCACCTTGTTCTTCTTTCAGGTTCCTCTAATCCCTTTTGCATTGCTAGAATATACTCGCAACAAACCAACCACACTAGACTTAGTGTGTCCCAAACTTCAAAAGAAATCTTCTCTCAAGAACTTCTCCATACACATGAACAAATGCACAATAGCGGCATGCTTCACCATAGGAAGTAGGTAAGGATTTCAATAACCATATCTACGCAAGTTATGACCATTGGACAACTTCCACAAAGTCTTATTGATCACAAGTATCAAACTATCTTCTTAGGCCTAGTAGGACAGGCTTGTCTAGTTGCCCTAGGAATGGGTTTTTTCCACTTTAAATTTTATAACTTCCAAAGGATCACTTTGAAAGCCCACACTTTCGAGTACACTTTTGGGAGATATGCCAAACTCCCGAGAATTGATTCCTAACTCAACCTTTGTGTTTCCCAAACACCTACATGGACCAAAGACCTAATAGGGCTAATTAGGTATGGTTATTGAAGAAAGTAGTCATGAAAGGGTTTCCCAAACCAAAAAAAATCCTAGAGAAGGTCTACATAGACATAAGAACACAAAATCCCCAATCAGATTGTTTTTATCCACTCCCTATAGGGCCTTGTGCATTAAACACCAGTCAATTGTAGCCGAGCACAAAAGGGATGCTCGGCTAGGGCTTGGTGGAAAAAAATACCAGAAAAACTCTTCTCCATTCATCCTTATAGAACCCTATGAATAATTACCCTTTATTTAATTTCTCCCATGGCCGTGATATTTCACTAGTGGGGTTGCAAGTTAGGGGCTCATCTTCATAACCTAGGTTGTCAAGGGTTCTAGTAACAGTCTGCACAAAAACATTGGTTTCTCTCTCCAATCTCCACAAAAACAACTCAAACCAGTTGCTTTAAAATCATATAACATTCTTCCATGCCACCATGAAGAAACCATACACCTTACAATCCAATTGCAATACAGAATGTACCAAAAATTGAGACGGTTATCCAAAAAATAGAATTTTATTATTTTCCAAATTTGCCACCAATCTTACATCCATGAACAAAAACAAGGATTTCATCATACATGGACTTAAGTATCCTCAACTCAACATCCATAACTTATTTTCAAACCATTGTGACCATTGGGGAGGTTATAGCAACTTTTTGCAAGATTGTAACATTTTTACAATTTTTCATGTCCTAACTAACTAGGACTCCTAGAGACTTATAATGAGTGAATTTTCACTCCAAAACACCTAAGACGCCTAAAGACAAAAAAAAATGAAAATATCTCCCTTTGACCAAGTTTGACCACAAGGCTTATAAGTGCACATTGGGTCAACTAGTCTTACAATTTGAGCTTTACTACATCAAAAGGGTTCCAATGATACTCAAGGCATCTTAGGCCTTTGAAACACATCGTTTACATCTTAGGAGGGGTTCTCCTGCACCATACTCCCCTAGATTTGAAAACTCAAGTTCCTTCTTGAGAGTAACTCCTCTAATGTGGTGCCATGTTTGGCTATGGTCTGTTCATCCATCCAAGTAGCATCTAGATTAGGTAAGCCTTTCCAATTGACCATATAGTGATTTTAGGTGTTCCCCCTAATCTATTTTACAACCTTGGTGTCCAAGATCTTCCAATTACATTGGTTGGCTTAGAGGGAGATCCTTAAGCCATTCAACCTATTCATCTTCATCATCCTGTAAAGAAATATCAGAACCTGTATCACCCTTGAAAGGAGTGAGATCAGATACATTGAAAATTGGAGAAATAACAACCGTGGGAGGGAGGGAAATTTCATAAGCATTCTCTCCAAATTTGTGGATGATTTGGCAAGGGCCTATCTTCCTCATTTGCAATTTTGTATGTTTCCCTTTTGGTATCCTAGCCTTCTTAAGGTATGACCAGACTTTGTCTCCCACTTTGAAAGTGATATGTCTTCTCTTCTGGTCTGCTTGAAACTTATACTTTTTTTTATTAGATTGAAATGTAGCTTTGACTTGCTCATGTACTTGTTTGGTCAGATCTGCTAGTTCCTCCCCTTGTGCACTTACCTTGAAATCATTTGGTAGATCCCTTAACTCCATGACTCCCCTAGGATGCAATCCATAATTGATCTGAAAAAGGTGTTTTCCAGTGCTTCTGTTGATGGTATCATTGTATGCATACTCTACTTGAGGAAGAATAGAATCTCATGATTGAGCATATTGTTTTGTAATACATCTTGAGAGATTACCTAGGGACCTGTTAACAAGTTTAGTCTACCCATATGTTTAAGGATGGTATGTAGAGCTGAATGAGAGATTGGTTACAAGCGTTATCCAAAGGATCCTCCAAAAGTGACCTTGGAATTTCACATCTCTATCTGATATATTTGAGAGAGGAAACTCGTGGATTCTGACCACTAAGAAAAGGTGAGCAATGTGAGATGCATCATTGGTTGACTTGCAGGGAACAAAATAAGCCATCTTGCTAAAGTGATCCACTATGACAAACACATTATCAAATCATTGTTTTGTTCTAGGTAATCCCATATCAAAATCCATACTAACGCTTTCCCATGGTTTGGTTGGGATTGGTAGGGGTTGATAGAGTCCTTGGTTTGTACTAACTTGCTTACCCCTCTAACAAATGGAATAAGATTCTACAAAACTCCTTATGTTTGTCTGCATTTTGGGTCAGTAGTAGTGCCTCCTAACCAGTTCAAGTGTCTTGTCTATGCCAAAGTGACCACTTAAAGTACCACAATGATTTTCTTTGATTAAATTGCCTCTCAATGAACATTTTGGGATGCATAGTTTCCCTCCTTTGAACAAAAGACAAGTTTGAATTAGATAGTCAGAATACAAAGTGTTATATGCATCATAAAGTGTAGTAAAAACCTCATAGATCTCCCCAAATTTGGATCATTTTTAACAATTCCTTGAGGGAATAAATCCCTATTCTTTGAACCTTTATCTCTTGGATCAAATTGACTTTCCTACTGAGAGCATATGCCACCTTGTTTGCTTGGCCCTTTTTGTGTATAGTGGTGAATGTGTAGGCTTGTAACTGTTTCACTCACTTCATGTGTCTACAACTTAGTTTCTCATGTGCATTTAGATAACTTAAAGCATGGTTATCAGTGAAGATAATGAACTCCTTAGGAAAAAGGTAGTGTCTCCACTTTTTGAGTGCTTGGACCATGTCATTGAGCTCTAGTTCACATGTGATATACTTCTTCTTAGCTCATTGAGCTTCTCTGAAAATAAAGCAATAGGTCTTCCCTCTTGGCTAAGCACTGCCCCAATGGCTAGATTGCTTATATCAGTCTCCACGGTAAAGAGTTTATTGAAATAATGAAGGCTGAGAATGGGAAATTGTGCTACCCAATTCTTGAGATACTCAAATTCTTCATCTTCTCTAATATTTCATTCAAATTTTACTTTCTTACCTCCCTTGATGGTGTCCAACAATGGTGCACAGATCTGACTAAAATTATTAATTATTTTCCTATAGAAGGTTGTTAAGCCATGAAAGCTTTTGAATTCTCTTGATGTCTTTGGGATTGGCCAACTTAGAATTACATCCACCTTTTCTGGATCCATATTTAATGTCCCTTTTTAAATGACAAAACTAAGATATGTTAGCTCCTCCTACATAAAAATACACTTCTCCAAATTTATCATTAATTGATTTTCATGAAGCCTTCTTAGGACTTGGTTAAGATTATCCAAATGCTCTTGCTTTGACCTACTGAAAAACAAGTATATCATCCAAGTACACACCAATGAATTTTCCAATGAAATCATGGAGTACTTCATTCATTAATCTCATGAATGTACTCGGTGCATTACTGAGACCAAATGACATTACAAGTCATTCATACAAACCCTCTGTGGTTTTAAAAATTTTCTTTCGCTCATCTCCTGATCTTATCCAGATTTGGTGATAGCCTGACTTAAGGTCTATCTTAGAAAAGAAACATGCACCCCCTAACTAATCCAATAGGTCTTCAATTATAGGAATTGGAAATCTATACATGATCGTGATCTTGTTTATAGCCTTAGAATCAGTGCAGATCCTCCACTTTCCATCCTTCTTGGGTGCTAGAAAACTAGGTATCATACATGGTCTTAGGCTCTTTTGCATTATTTCTTTGTTTAACAACTCCTAGACTTGCATTGAAATTTGTGCATTCTAATCAGGGGTTAATTTATATGATTCTTTATTGGGTAGAGATGCACTAGGTATCAAATCAATGTGATGACATATTTATCTTAAGGGTGTGATGACATTGGGTAAGTAACCTGCAACAACACCATTGTATCTTTCCAACAATTCATCTACCTCATTGGGTAACTTTTAAGAATTTTCTTTTTCCACTTTCTCTTTGGGTTTCAACACAAGAGCATAACCTACCTCTGCTTCTTTGATAGTTTCTACCATATCTTTTCTCCTACCAATATGATCAATGGTTATTTTTGTTTATCATATTTAGGATCCATTCTTGGTTTCATAGTGTAACTATTCCCATCCTTATTGACAATGTAAGTGTTTTCCATCACGTCATGTTGGGATTGAAGATCATATTGCCAAGGGAGACCTAACAATATATGGCATGTATCCGTCTCTACAATGTCATATAATATTATGTCTTTGTATCCCCTATTGAAAAATCTACCCATGTTTGCTCATCAACTAGTGTTTTTTGTCCCTTTCTAAGCCAAGACACTTCATAGGGATGAGAATGAGGGATCCTATTTAAATTCAAAATTTCAACCATTTCTTTAGACGCTAGATTCTTTGTGGAACCTCAATCAACAATAAATTTGCAGACCTTACCATGGCTCTTGTTATTTGTTCTAAAAATGGTCTTCATTTCTTGTGGTTTGTGAGTTGCAGGGACCTTCAATAGATTCATCCTCATCATCAAACATACTCTTTCTTCTGGAGCCAACTCCTTGGATGGTGAATTGACACTTTGAGCGTCATCTTGAATTAGTTTTGTCCTTGTGTGTTTGACCCTGTCCTCTTTGGGAGACTGTGGGCAAGATGACCCACTTGATTACAATTGTAATATCTCAAGGGACCCTCGTTTCTTCCTCTAAATATACCTCTTGTGTTTGACCTTCTACCTCTAAAATTGCCTCTTAAACTACTCTCTCCATGAGAGCCTCCTTGACTAGATTCTCCATGGGGTCTAAAATTTTGTCCTCTTCTATTAGTCATCCCTCTACCTCTAGCATTTCTTCCTCCTCCTATGTTATTTTTCTCTTGTCTTCTTTGTGTCTTCTCTTCCAACTTCAATTCCAACTGATAGAATCTATGCACCGCGTCAGGGTTCAAAAGATTCAATTCATGTTGAATGTTCATCCTTGGCCATTTAGATATGTGGTCACCTTCTCACTTCCAGTCTCTATTGTCTTGGATTTCATACTAAGATTTTGAAATTCCTCAGTATAAGTTCTCACATCCATCTCCTTTTGTATTGGATTGTGTCTTCTTTTATTAATTTGAACTTCATAGTCCTCTGGGATATAGGTTTCCTTTACCTTAGCAGTCATTCTGCTCCATTTAGAGATCCTACTCTTCCCTTCCTTCACCATTTCTCCTTGGATGAAGTTCCACCCTGTCAATATTGCTCCCTTCAACTTGGAATCTGTCACTTTGACCCTATGATTATAAGGGGTCTTCTCAAATTAAAAAAAAACTATTCAAGCACTCCAACCAGCCCATTACCATACCAGGATCCATTGTTCCACTAAAGATGGGTAGATCTAGTTTATTGTCCATTGTCCTTCTCTCCATAAACTTTAGAACATTTAGAAGGTACCTATGCTCTGCAGGAATCTCCTCTTCTTACCCCCTAGGTAATGTCTCCTCTTCCCCTTCTTCATCTCTCTCTGAGCATTCTTCATTCCTTCCACAAACCTTGCCCTTCAACTTCTCCAGTTCTTCTTTCACCCATCTATTCTATTATGTGCAAGCCTCTTCTCCTAACTCTTCTGATGACATATACACTTATCCTTCCCTTAAGGATTCTCCAAAGCTCTGATACCACTTGATGCAGAGTGGAGCCAAGTAGTGTAGGAATTGATCCCAAACACAAAACTTTTCAATCTTCCTAGCCCTCAAGCCACAAATGTCTAACTCTTGGATCCTTCTTCCTAAATACCCTTTAGGGAAGTCACCTTATTCTTATTTAATGTTCTTCAAATCCCTTCTACATTCTATAATGTACTCACAACAAACAAACCACACTAGACTTGGTGTGTCCCAAACTTCAAAACAAGTCTTATCTCAAGAACTTCTCCATACACATGAACAAATGCACAATATCCTTATGCTTCACCATAGGGAGTAGTTTAGGGTTTCACTAACCATATCTATGCATGTTAGGACCATTGTAAAACTTCCACAAAGTCCTATTGATCACAAGTATCAAATTGTCTTCTTAGGCCTAGTAGGACATGTTAGATAACTGAGAGGGGGGTGAATCTGTTAGTTCCAGTTATCCTACAGTCCCAAATACTCCTATATGTATATAACAACATTTTCAAACATATAAACCAACTTGGTGAAATATAAATTGTGATCTCAGTCTCATCTACCAAGTAGTAGTAAAACAAATATTGTGATTATCGATCAATGCAAATAGAGTAATGTGTAAATCAAAATAACAATCCAACACATCCATACAGATTAACACATAGATGTTTAACGTGGAAACCATGCTAAGGTAAAAACCACCTCGGACCGGTAACCCAAAATAATTCACTCTTCTGAAATGAGATCAGGTAAGAGCCAACCCTGTTAAAGGTTACAATGCACACTGTTAGGTGTGACCTGGTTAGAGGATTTATCACTAGCAGTTTTCCCTTGACCAATCATTCACTATGGGCTCCACAAGAAAACAATCAACATTCATTGAATGTCATAAAAGAAAAAGATTGTTAAGTCCCTCTCAGTTAAGAGATTTATCTGTAATAATGGTTAAACTGATACAGTAATGATCTGATTCAAATACAACTTTGTTTGCAGATTTTCAGATCTATGTTAAGTATAAAGAAGAAAACATTGATAGGGTTTAGAACAATGAAGATTTTCTCATAAAAGTGTCCATATGCACATATTATCCACTTTAAATTTAATTTTAATTGCTAAGGGGTGTAAATCTGGAAATGTTTGTAAAGGAATATGGAATAAAATACAAACCTCCAAAAAAGAACCTACTGAAAACCCTGTCTAACGATCTCAGAAACTATTGATTTTTGTGATTTTAAACCAAAACTGTGAGATCTACAAAACCCAGAAATATTTTTCCGATCTAACATAGTTCTGATTTTGAACCTCAAGTCAATGTCACCATTGACCTAGAATTTCCAATTCCGACCCAGGGCAGAATCGACCTCAAAAGTCTCCGACATAAAATCTGTTTCCGAATCCCGATAGTTTGCCAAAAAGGGTATCTAAATCTGCACTTTGATCCTCTGTTCTGAACCTAGAACTGTAAGAAAAATGGATTGTTTTTTTGGGGGGAGGGGTTTGCCTTGGTCAAACCCCAGTTTTGGAATTAACCTTAATTGAATTGAAATTGCATAAGTAAACAAACAAATTCACCTTGCTTGTATAGAAACCCTTGTGGCGGATTTGAATCCGTGGATCCACAAGTATGTATGCACCAAATGGATGTAGAATGTAGAATGTAGGATGTCTCAAATCAATTGCTTATATATATTCAAAACCAATCTTGAATGGATCTTGGAATAGGAAGAAGTTTGCATGAATGTGGATGGGGAAATCTTCAACAAGAGGGCTCCATAGAGCATGAATCCTTCAATGGCTACCAATGGATCTCTTTGATGAATTGGATCCTTGAATGCTTGGATGCTCGAATGCTTGAGAGTGGATTATTGCTTCAAATCTTGCTTCTTAGCTTGTCCTTCACACTTAGATTTCACTTCTCAAGTCTTGGATTGTTAGAGCTTATGCTTAGAGAAAATGAGAGAAGAAAGCTTCCTTATATACAAATCTAGGGCACAATATTCTAGAGAGGCCTAAAGAGGAGAATTAAATTCCCATTAGACTTATACCCCTAGAAGTGGACCTATACTAAATATAATTTAAGAGTCATCATTTCAGAACCCAAAACAACCGACCCGGAAGTGGGAATTAAATATTTTCGAAGCCCGACATCCAGAAACCCCGGAAACTTGAAATCTAGACCTTGGGCCAGAAAAAGGTTGATTTTGACCTAGGTCTAGGTCGAGGTCGACCTTGACCCAAAAAGGTTGATTTTGACCCTTAGGTCAAAAATCTCAGTTTTGTAGTTTAGGATGTCAGAAACAGGCCGGAGAAAAGTGGGAAATGGGGAAGAATAGGGGAGAAAGTGAGATCCAAGTCAAAGACCCATTCAATGCACTTGACATAACCCCAAACCACTTACTCAGAAGGCTAAACCAGTCCATAATGGAAGTGCTTCCATTTTCTGACTATGCATTTAACCCCAACTTTAGGAAGAGTATGGACTCGATGCAAATTGTTGGTAAAGGAGATCATGAAGAAAAGATAATCTTATCGAAATCAAAAGGGACAAAGGAATCTTCAAGCCCTCAGGGACTTAAGTATTTATCAACCCTAAGATCACAATAAGAGAGACATCACCAGTCAAAGAGAAAGAGAGAGAGAGAGGAGTGGTTAGCTCGCCCAGTAAGATGTGTGTATCTCATTGTGAACCACAAAAAAGGATAGGATGGCCCATCAAACAAGCACTTGATAGTCACCCCATAAAGTTGTGCACCTTCTGGAGGCTTTGTACATGTATGTAGTGCATCTTCTGATGGGTTTTATGAAGTACCCATGGATCCATATCCTTATATCACCATGGAATACATTTGTAAAATGTGTATCTCTTCATAATTTAGCAAGTTATGTGTGTTACCCTCTAAGGATTTATCATATTGAATTATGATTGAATGTGTATCTCTTCAGGATTTAGCAACTTATGTGCATTACCTTTAGAGGATTTAGCATGCAGCAAAACAAAAGGTTAGTACAAAAATGCATAATATAAAATGAGGGAGGCCGTATATATGCCCCCCTCCTTAAGATGGCAAAGTACATACTATTTTAACATGTTAAGGAAAGAAAAGAACAAGGATAAAGCCTTCTTCAACAACAAGACAATATCCATAGACAACACCCATAGACAACACCCAGTCCAAGCCAAGAAGGTCACAACTCCTATGAGGCCATGGAAGGGACGAATGCAAAGAGATATCATGAAAGAAGTGAAAAGTAGCCCTTGTGAGGGATAGCACACGATTCAGTTTCCAAGGTGAGATATTTATCAACCATGGAAACCCAATGTCAAACAATGAAATAGGCTATAATCAAGGACATAGATCCTTAATGCAAACCAAAATTTTCATGTATGATTGGATATCACATAATAGATAGATACTGCTTAACCGAGGGAAGAATGAATCCCGGAAAGACAGAAAAGAAGGAGATGGCATCCTTGCCCCCCAAGCGTAGGAACAAGGATGAAAGGGGACCTATTATATCGCTCACAACACTATGCAAGACAATGAGCCCCCAAAGATTAGGCTTACATTGTTTACATAATGTGGAGTTCCATAATAGGAACATAAGTGTTATTTAGAGAAAATAGGATTGAAATACAACTCATTGCCACATGATATATAAATAACTTTACTATCAATGAGCTGCCTAATCTTATAATGTAAAGCTTGACATTCGTTAGTAGAGTGATCATGAAATCTATGATACAAACAAAAAGGAAGAGTCTTCAAGTGTGAACTACATTTCTTTTCGCATTTAGGTCTAGTAATCATCTTAACACGAAGAAGTTTATGCAAAAGAACTTCTTGGTCAAATTCTTTCATAGTGTCATCATGTTTTGAAGTGTTATTCAACATGTTGGTAAATTTGATGTGTTGTTGAGGATTAAATCCCAATCCATAAGAATGCTCATGCCCCACATTCTGTAAGGGCATTTGAATTCTCGGTTTATGCTTACCATATCCTTGACCATGGAATCCTTGTTTAACATGATAACCATGGCAATAACAAGAAGCCATATCAAAAGGAGTCAATGGAACTTCAATAGTCACTATGTCATCACTAGTGAGTTTTACATATTCATAGTGGGTAGAAGCAATGACAAATTTATTTCGAAGGGAATGATAAGTAGAAGCAAAAGCTTGTTGTTCAAACTCTCTTTGTTGCTTCATAAAATCAAGATTAGAAACCTTATACTCTCCAATAAAGGTAGGATTAAAATCGAAGGTTCCCCAATCATCTCCAGGAAGAGCATTAGAGGAAGAAGGATTACTATTATGAATAGGAATATTGTGGGTTTTAATATTCAAACAAGGATTTGGTGCATCATCCGCATGAAGTGTATACACCATGTTGTTGTGAATAAACTTGACTTTACAGTGAAGGGTGGAAGGAACAACATGCACCTCGTGCAACCAAGGTCTACCCAAAATGAGGTTATAATTAAGAGGTCCAAGCATAACATGAAAAGGAGTATTCAGGATGACCGGACCTACTTTGATAGGTAAGGTAATGATGCCCAAAGTGTTGTTATCAATGTTATCAAAGCCACATATAGGAGGATTGTCAGGTTGAATAGTTGAAAGATCGGCTTTAATTGATTTGAGCATGTCCATGCTACAAATATTAAGCCCAGATCCATTATCAATCAAGGTCCTACAAATGGTACTCTTATTGATAGTAACAACAATCATAAGAGCATCATATTGATTTTGTACTTCTTTAGAAGGTAAATCATTTTGAGTAAATACAATGTCAGGGGGAACCGGGGTAGCATGCATGCACTGTAAGAAGGCATTGATGTTATCTTGATTAGGAAGTAGGGTGGGAAGAGTTTTTATAGCTTTTTGCAAGGCTTCCTGGTAGGTAGGTGAAGTTTGAAGAAGCTCCCATAACAAAACTTGGCAGGGGTATTGTGCAATTGGTTTATCAAATCATATTCCTTGCTAGGAAGACGGGGTAGAGGAGGAATAATGGGTTGAGAAGGTGGTAAAGAAGTAGGAACCACCATATTAGGTTGAGGTTTATTCCTTGTATGATAAGCATGTGAAACAAAATCTGTGTTATCAAAGAAATCCAAAGGATCTCTAGGTTTACCCTTGATAGTAATGTGAGGACATCCTTTAATAGTCAACAAGGGTTTTGGATAAACCATGTTAGTTGTCTCAACACTACAAACAAGTTCACAACAGGAAAGCAAAGAATACATACTAGGAGGAGATGAGGTAAGATCTTGATTCTCGATAAGATCATCACTAAGGGGGAGAGCATTAAGGAAATTCATATCATTCTCCACTAATGCCTCATCACTAGAAGGAATCCCAAAAGGAGGTAAAACATCTATAATGTCTTCTTCTTTCTCTAAAATATTTGCATAAGGGGAGTGTGTTTTAGAAAAAGAGTCACCGTCATGTATGAATATGTCATCCATTAATAAATCACCCTCTTGTATCAAGGCATCTTCACGAGGAGGGGATAAATCAATATCTTTATCCAAGGGTTCATCCCAAAAAGTAGAATCATCCACAAAGGCTTCATGAGGAAGAGAGTAATCAACATCCAAATCCAAAGGTTCATCCCAAATAGGAGGATTATCATCCCTATCAATAACACACCTTGTAGGAGCACCATAAATCACTAAAGTTTGATCCCTAAAGGGGAAAGAAGGTAAATTATATTCTAAAGTAGGCTCATAGAAAAGACATATATTAGGAGAAGAATTAACATCAATCCTCAACTCATCTCCATAAAGAGGGAGATTAAAGTCATCTGCTTGCTCTAATATATCCTTCCAAGGTAATACAAGAGAGGACAAAGAAACATCACACACACTAAATGAAGTCTTTCTAGGTGTATCAATATTGTAAATAGTGGAACATGAAGGTAACCATGCACACACCCTATGGTAAAGGTCAGTTGAAGAGGTTGTAGAGGAGGATGAAATAGGAATAGGATCCATTGAGATCGTATTCAAACAATTTTCATCCTCACTTCCATGTACCTAATTAGGGGATCTATCCTCTTTCGCAACAAAAGCTTCATCAGAGTATTCAAAACAAAAATCATACATGTTGAACACAAAGTAACATTACAAGCATGAAAAATGTAAAAGTTTTTATATTTTTAAAGAAATTTGTGATTTTTTTATTATTTTTGACATATAAATGCAAGAGCATAAAATAAATCTACTTTTAAAAGCATGTAAGATCTAACATAAGACGCAAATCTAACACCAAAATGAAAGAGTTGTCTATCGCGGGTTCACCAAAATGTAAAGAAGAAAATATGGATAGGGTTTAGAACAATGGAGATTTTCTCATAAAAGTGTCCCTGTGCACATATTATCCACCTTACATTTAATTGTAATTGATAAGGGGTGTAAATCTGGAAATGTTTGTAAAGGAAAATGGAATAAAATACATACCTCAAAAAAAGAACATGCTGAAAACCCTATCAGAAGGTCTCACAAACTGTTGATTTTTTTGATCCTGAAATGAAATTGCGAGATCTACAAAACCGAGAATTCTTTTTCCGATCTAACACGGTTTCAATTTTAACCCTCAAATTAATGTCACCATTGAACCAGAATTTCCAATTTTGACCTAGGGTAGAATCGACCTCAAAAGTATCTGACAGAAAATATGTTTCCGGATCCTCATAGTTTGATGAAAAGGGTACCCGAAATTGCACTCTGGTCCGTTGTTCCAAACCTGTACCTACGAGAAAATGGAACATTTGTTGAGGGGAGGGGTTTGCCTTGGTCAAACCCCAATTTTGGAATTAACCTTATAATTGAATTGAAATTGCATAAGAAAATAAAGTAAATAAACAAATTCACCTTGCTTATATAGAAACCCTTGTGGGGGATTTAAATCTGTGGATCCACAAGTATGTATGCACCAAATGGATGTAGAATGTAGAATGTAGGATGTAGGATGTCTCAAATCAATCGCTTGTAGATCTTCAAAACCAATCTTGAATAGATCTTTGAATAGGAAGAAGTTTGCATGAATGTGGATGGAGAAATCTTCAACAACAGGGCTCCATAGAGCTTGAATCCTTCAATGGCTACCAATAGATCTCCTTGATGAATTGGATGCTTGAATGCTTGAATTCTTGAGAGTGGATTATTGCTTAAATATATTACTAGCTTGCTTCAAATCTTGCTTCTTAGCTTGTCATTCACACTTAGATTTCACTTCTCAAGTCTTGGATTGTTAGAGCTTGTGCTTAGAAAAAATGAGAGAAGAAAGCTTCCTTATATACCAATCTAGGGCACAATCTTCTAGAGAGGCCTACATAGGAGAATTAAATCCCCATTAGACATATACCCCTAGAAATGGACCTTTATTAAATATAATTTAAGTCATCATTTCAGAACCCAAAACAGCTGACCCGGAAGTGGGAATTAAATCTTTTCGAAGCCTGACATCCTGAAACCCCAAAAACTTGAAATCTGGACCTTGGGCCAGAAAAAGGTCAATTCTGACCTAGGTCAAGGTTGAGGTCGACCTTGACCCAGAAAGGTCAATTTTGACCCTTAGGTCAAAAATCCCATTTTTGTAGTTTAGGATGTCAGAAGCAAGCCGGAGAAAAGTGGGAAACGGGGCAGAATAGGGGAGAAAGCTAGATCCAAGTCAAAGACCCATTCAAAGTGCTTGAAATAACCCCAAACCACTTACTTGGAAGGATAAAATAGTCCACAATGGAAGTGCTTCCATTTTTTGACTATACACTAAGCACATAAAATACCTCTGATCAATATTCACTTCAGTCCCTTTGATTATTCGATAATGTTCTTTCTCCGTCGCTCGGTGATGTCTGTAGAAATGCCTAGTTTTGTCATCAACCAGTTTGATCAGTCATGCATGAAGTTAATCTCTTCATTAATATGCATGTGTGCGCTCCATTCATAATGGATCTCTTATCTCTTATATAGATTTCATAAACCGTTTAATCTCCATCCTTAGATTTTGCTGCTTAATCTCCATCATTGATTTTGCCACTTCAACCTTCCTCGACAGTTGTGTCAAAAACACATTTCAATCTCCTTCGTCTAATCATCTTGAATTTTCATAGGCGTTTGATCATCATAACAAACCTTTTCAATTACCTCGACATCATAAATAATTTGCTAGCTCATCATCTTAGTCGACCTTCAGTTTCTTTACTTTGTCAATACCATGATGCGTCGGTGATACCTAGCTCGGTTAACACTATTCTTGGTAGACACTGTATTTGCGAGCAATAACACGTTTCAATCTCCTTCGTCTGATCATCTTGAATTTTCATAGTCATTTGATAATCATAAAAAACATTATCAATTACCTTGAAATCATAAATAATTTGCCAGCTCATCATCTTAGTCAGCCTTCGGTTTCTTTACTCTGTCAATACCGTGATGCGTCGGTGATACCTATCTCGATTAACACTATGCTTGGTATACACTGTATTTGCTCGGTGTTCACTATTCCAACTTGGTGTATACATAACTCTTCAATTACCAACCACATAAAATTTGTTTGTTCCAAATCTTTAATCCATAATAGATGTTTGTAACCACGATGATAATCAAAACAAGTTGACATCAATGACAATACATTAACTTTTTAATATCTATCATCACATTAGTAACTCGGTTGATCATCAAATCAATGACTTCAAACACCCAATCAATTGTAGTTCATCAATCTCTCCCCTTGGCATTGATGGCAACATAATATGAAATATGCAATATGAAAATGCCATAGAATACCAAACTTTTGTTCTAAAACTATATGCAAAATATTGTAGCTCTCCCTAGGTTGTACAAATAATATGTTTAATCACTACACAATATTAAAACTCACCATGCAGATTCTCCCTGCAGATTTGACTCTTCTATTCTTGAATCTTCTCTCTCTATAGATAGATATGTCATTGTTCTTCTCTCCTATTATCTGTAGAATCTTATCTCCCTTTAACGGATATATATTTCATTTCTCTCCCTTTCTCTTTTCTCCTTTTATCCCTTGTAGTGGATAGATATTTCATTGAATCTTCTCTCCCTTTGACAACAATGCCAAAAAGAAAATATACAACTCTTCAGTAGCCAAAAATATCTCTGGTTTTTGGTTCAGATCAGATACCTTGAATGTACTGATATGCAATTTTAGTCCATTTCTTAGTTTGCATCAACATGATTGATATTCTCATAAAATGTAGGTTGATGCAACCTCCTAGTCAACTTAGTGACCGGTAGACAAGGGATAAAGCCCTAGTCTATTCCTCAAGTACTCAAATGTATCCTTTGGTAAGGGTTTAGTGAATATGTCAACTATTTGTTCTTTTGATTGTACATATTCCTGTGTCACTTGTTTTTCTTGTACTTGGTCCCTCAAGTAGTGATACTTTATAGATATATGCTTTGTTTTTGCATGCATCACAGGGTTTTTAGAAATATTAATTACACTAGTAATATCACAATAAATTATCACTGGGTCACTGATCTCTTCATTCATTCCTTTCAAAATTTGTTTTATCCATGCAATGTTCGAATAGTTTGTAGCAACAGTAACATATTTTGTTTCTGTAGTTGACTGAGATATACATCCTTGCTTCTTAATGATCCAAGTAACTAATCTTTCTCCCACAAAGAATGCTCCACCAATAGTGCTCTTTCTATCATCAATGTTCCCATCCCAATCAATATCTGTGTAAAATTTTTGTTCAAACTTGCCTTCTTTCTTGTACCACAATCCATAATCTTCAGTGTTCTTCAAATCTCTAAAAATTCTCTTTACAACAGTCATATGTGATTCTTTAGGATTAATAGAGAATCTTTCTACAATTCCAACTGCATATGCAATATCTGGTCTAGTGTGTACAACATACATCAATTTTCCAATCATAGATTTGTACAATGTCTGATTTACCTCAATTTTTTTATCATCTTTTGTCAATTTGCATCTTGTGACCATAGGTGTACTGACTGGTTTTGAATCTTCCATTCTGAATGTCTTCAATACTTCCTTGATGTACTTTGATTGAGTAATGTATATGCCTTCATCCTGTTGTAAAATTTGCAAGCCAAGAAAGAATTTGATCTCTCCAAACATTGGCATTTCAAATTCTTTTCTCATTTCATCAGCGAATGATTTGCATAAGTTATCATTTCCTCCAAATATAATATCATCAACAAAAATTTCAGCAATAAGAATCTTATCACCAGTTCCTCATTTCAAGTACAAGTTGTTGTTATCACTTGTTCTAACAAATCCAATACTGATAAGATAGGAGTGTAGTCTTTCATACCATGCTCTTAGTGCTTGTTTCAGCCCATATAAATCTTTGTGCAGCTTACATACCATGTTTGTCTGATTAGGATCAACAAAACCTTTAGGTTGTTCAATGTATACCTCTTCTTCCAGTATTCCATTCAAAAATGCAGATTTAACATCCATCTGATATACTTTAAATCCATTTTAAGAAACATAAGAAAGCAATATTCTAACTCCTTCAAGTCTAGCAACGAGTACAAAATTTTCTCCATAGTCAATACCTTATTCTTGTGCATACCCTTTGCATACTAATCTTGCCTTATTTCGTGTAACATCTCCATTCTCATTCAATTTGTTTCTGAATATCCATTTGGTGCCAATTACATTCTTATCACTTGGTCTCGGTACTAATGTCCATGTTTTCTTCTTCTGTATCTGCTCAATTTCTTCATTCATTACATTAATCCACTCATCATTTGCAAGTGCATCTCCAACATTTTTAGGTTCAAATTCACAAATCAAACATGTGTTGTCATTCAACTTACTTCATGTCATCATGCCAGCTCTCCTGTCTCCAATAATCTAATTCCATGGATGATGTCTTCTTACATATTTTGCAAGTACAAGTTTAGTTCTTTGTGTTCTCCATTTGGTGTATGATTATGATCTCTAGTTGCAACATCTTCCTGATTCTCAGTTGGTGCATCTTGATTCTCAGTAACATTGCCCTGTTGCTCGGTAATGTTAGGTAGTTGATCAGGCAAAGTGTTAGGTTCTTCAATGTAAACAAATCTACTGTAGTCTTCTGGTTCTCTTTTACTTTCAACATCATTCTTCTCCGCAAATTCATCAACTCTTATGTTTGCACTTTCAATGATCTTGTAAGAAGACTTGTTCAAACATTTATAAGCTTTTCTCTTAGTAGAATATCCTAAAAATATTCCTTCATCACCTTTTGAATCAAATTTACCATTTCTATCATCTTTCAAAATATAACATTGACTTCCAAATATTTTAAAATAACTCACATTAGGTGTGTAACCATACCATAATTCATAAGGTGTCTTGTTTGAATCTTTCTTCAGTTGTACTCGGTTCAATGTGTATACAAAAGTACTAACAAATTCCCTCCAGTATACCTGTGTAACACTCTTTTCAATCTTCAGCATTCTAGAACAATCCACATTGGATCTATTTCTCCTTTCAACAATCCCATTTTGTTGTGGTGTCCTCGGTGCAGAAATCTGTCTCTTAATTCCATGCTCATTACAAAAGTTAGTGAAATCATTTGATATAAATTCTCCTCCTTTGTCTGATCTTAAACATTTCAGTTCTTTACCACTTTCTTTTTCCACTTTAGCTTTGTACCATTTGAACATCTTAAACGCTTTAGATTTTTCTTGTAAGAACATGACAGTCATCATTCTAGAATAGTCATTAGCAAATAAAATAAAGTATTTTTCACCATAATAACTTCGTGTTCTCATAGGTCCACATAAGTCAGTATGAACGTGTTCCAAAATAGCATTAGATGAAGAAATTTCGCTCTTAAAACAAGATTTTGACATTTTTTGCACATGACATGGTCAGGTTTAGATATGCTCGGTAGGCCTTTTGCTTTCCTGTTCTTACTGATCTTAACCATGTTGTCAAAATTCACATGACATAACCTCTTATGCCACAACTGCACATCTTCATTTCTAGCCATCAAACAAGAAGTTTCAGCAGTGTCAAGATAAAATAGATTACCTTTTGATTGTTCTCTAGTGCTGACCAACTTTCCAATTTCATCATAGATTTTAGCTTTTCTGTTCTCAAATGCAACTCGGTGACCTGTGTTATTTAACTGTGAAACACTCAACAGGTTATAATTAAGTACTTTCACCCAATATGCATTCTCACATTTGATCGTATTGTTCAGCAATATAGTCCCTAGGTGTATCATTACCCATTCTAACAGATCCACCATTATAATGCTAAAGAAATTCAAGCTTTTCTTTATTTCCAATCATATGATGTGTACAACCACTACCAATAACCTAAATATCATTCTTGGTAACTTTATAAATAAGTGTTGTTTCAACATACCTTTCATCTTCTTATGAATCTTCTTTCAAAGCTACAAACACTGTCTCAATATCTTCATCAACGTCGGTGTCAGTGTCTTTATCTTCATCTTCAACAAGGTAACATGCCTTCTTGCCTTTGTCTTTGTAATCTCGATTACTCCTTCTGTCATACTGTCGGTTGCATCTATATTCTCGATCATCCTTTGTCATTAGATTTTTCATTGTTTCTTTCATCATTTTTGTTGTTAGCGCATCTGGCAGCAAAGTGCCCAATTTATTTACAATTAAAGCATTCCAAAGGTAGCTTACCTTTTTATCTTCCTTTACCTTTATGCAATCTTCTAGACATTAATGCTTCAAGTTCACCAAGTTCTCTCTCATCACTGTCACTATCACTATCATTTCTTATCATTTGTTTGTTACCAAATTTACTAATTTTTAGAGATGACATAAATGCAAATTCAATAGTAGGAACAACACTATTGTCAAAATTGTTCAGCTCAAATGAAATTAGTCTACCGACTAGACTATCAATTGTAATATAATTTCCATCTCATTTCATGTATTGCAAAGACTCTAATAGCGTAAATAGGCAATACAGTTATGAGAATCTTACTTACAATAGTGTCTTCATCGATAACTCCACCTGCTCCACAAATAGCATTCGCAACCTCTTTGATTCGATTACTATTTTGTGATATGTTTTCTCCTTCTTTCATTATCATGTCATCAAACTTTCCTCTGAGACTTTTATCTTCAGCTCTTTGCACATTTGCATCTCCTCCATGAACTAGTGTAAGCTTGTCCCACATCTACTTGGCTGATGTACATGTCTTAACATCTTCAAATTCAGCATCAGATAGTGAAGAAGCAAGTTCTATCATTATAATATCATGTTCATGTATTTCTCTTAGTTGATCAACAGTCAAAGGTCCAATAGGTAAGGAGAACTCAGTATCCCAGTATTGTGTTATATCATTTCCAATCCCTGATGGATATAGTCTCATTTTGCTCTTCCATGTTGAGAAGTTGTCCTTGTTTAGCTTAGGCACATCTTCCTTATACATCTTGTGATCTTTAGCTTAAGTCATTTAAAACTTTCCTTCTAAGAACTGTATGCTCTGATACCAATCTTTAGATAAATGAGAGGGGGGGTGGTGAATTAGTTAGTTCCAGTTATCCTATAGTCCCAAATACTCCCAGATGTATATAACAAAAATTTCAAACATATAAACCAACTTGGTGAAATATAAACTGTGATCTCAAACTCATCTACCGAGTAGCTGTAAAACAAATACTGTGATTACCGATCAATGCAGATAAAGTAATGTGTAAAGCAAAATAACAATCCAACACATCCATACACATTAACACAAATTTTTAACGTGGAAAGCCTACTAAGGGAAAAACTACATGGGAGCGGTAACCCAAAATAATTCACTCTTCTGAAGTGAGCTCGGTTAAGAGCCAGCCCTGTTAAAGGTTACAATGCACATTGTTAGGTGTGACCTGGTTAGAGGATTTATCACTAAAAATTCTCCCTTGACCAATCATTCACTATGGGGTCAACAAGAAAACAATCAACATTCATTGAATTTCATAAAATAAAAAGACTGTTAAGTCCCACTCGGTTAAGAGATTTATCTGTAACCATGGTTAAACTAATACAATAATGAGCTGATTCAAATACAACTCTATTTGCAGATTTTTAGATCTATGCTAAGCACATAAGATACCTCCGATCAATATTCACTTCAGTCCCTCTGATTCTTCATACTTTGTTCTGCTCGGTGATGTTCTTTCTCTGTTGCTTAGTGATGTCTGCAGAAATGCTCGGTTTTGTCTTCAACCAGTTTGATTGGTCATGCATGAAGTTAATCTCTTCAGCAATATGCATGTGTGCGCGCCATTCATAATGGATCTCTTTTCTCTTATATAGACATCATAAACCGTTTAATCTCCATCCTTAGATTTTTCCGCTTAATGTCCATCATTGATTTTGCCGCTTCAACCTTCCTCGACAATTGTGTCAAAAACACGTTTCAAATCTCCTTCGTCTGATCATCTTGAATTTTCATAGTCGTTTGATCATCATAACAAACCTTATCAATTACCTCAAAATCATAAATAATTTTCCAGTTCATCATCTTAGTCGACCTTCAGTTTCTTTACTTGGTCAATACTGTGATGCATCAGTGATACCTATCTCGGTTAATTCTATGCTCGGTATACACTATATTTTCTCAGTGTCCATTGTTCCAACTCGGTGTGTACAAAACTCTTCAATTACTGACCACATAAACTTTGTTTGTTCCGTATCTTTAATCCATAATAGATGTTTGTAACCATGATGATAATCAAAATAAGTTGACATCAATGACAATAAATTAACTGATTAATGTATATCATCACATTATTAACTTGGTTGATCATCAACTCAAAGACTTCAAACATGCAATCAATTATAGTTCATCAGGACGTGCTTGTCTAGTAGCCCTAGGAATGAGATTTTTCCACATTAACTTTTATAACTTCCAAAGGATCACTTTAAAAGCCCACACTTTTGAGTACCCTTTTGGGAGATATGCCAAACTACAGAGAATTGATTCCTAACTCCACCTTTGTGTTTCCCAAACACCTGCATGGGTTAGAGACCTAATAGGGCTAGTTAGGCCTGGTTATTGAAGAAAGTACTCATGAAAGGGTTCCCCAAACAAAACTAATGCCCAGGGAAAGTATTCCTACACCCAATAACACCATATCCACAATCATATTGTTTCTATCCACTCCATATAGGTCCTTGTGCATTAAACACCAGTCAATTGTAGTCGAGAACATAAGGGATGCTCGACTAGGGCTTGGTGGTTAAAACACCATAAAAAATCTTCTTCATCTATCCTTTTGGATACCTAACAATAATTACCCCCACTTTCATTCCTCCTATGGCCGTGAGACTCCACTGGTGGGGTTGCTAGATAGGGGCTCATCTTCAAAACCTAGGTTATGGAGGGTTCCAGTAATAGTATGCACAAAAATAGTGGTTTCTCTCTCCAATATCCACAAAAACAACTCAAACAATTTCATTCAAACCATAGAATAGTATATCATACCACCATGAAGAATCCATACACCTTTCTATCTAAATACAGTACAAAATGTATGAAAAACTGAGACAGTTATCTAAAAAATAAATTTTTATTACTTTCAAAATTTGCCACCAATCTTACATTCATGAACAACAGAAAGGATTTTGTCACCCATGTCCTTAAGTATCCTCAACCCAATTTCCACAACTAATTTTCAAACTATTGCGACCATTGGGGAGGTTATAGTAACTTTTTGCAAGATTGCAACATTTTTACAGTTTTTCATGTCATAAATACCTAGGACCTCTAGAGACATCTAATGAGTGCATTTTAACTCCAAATCACCTAAGACACCTAAAGACAACAAAAACTATGAAAATCTTTCCCTTTGACCAAGTTTGACCACAAGGCTTATAAGTGCACCTTGGGCCAACTAGTCTTACAATTTGGGCTTTATTATATCAAACGGGATCCAATGATCCTTAAGGAGTCTTAGGCATTTGAAACACATATTTTACATCTTAGGAGGGGTGTACATGCACCAGTTCTCCTTTGAGCATCAATTTTGCCTTCCAATTTCACCTCACATTCAAGGTTTCATCTTCTTTGTCTGTTTCCTTTGTTTCTTCCACATTAGAGCCACATTGGTCTGATCATCGGCACAAGTGTTCTATCATTTTGGGGGAATTTTTATTATTGATCCTCTCTCATGGTGGGGTTGATTTCACTTATGCTCTTGAGACATTGCATTTGTACCATTTTTTCCATCTCTTTCTAGAGGAGTTTTTCCCACTGGGTTTTCTCATCTTCTCCACTTTACATAGATTTGGTTGTGATTGGGTACCTCATCAGGCCTTGTTTTCGAGACCCAATTTTTCTTTCTTTCATATAGTTGCATTCATGCACTTAGCCTTTTAGCTACTACCTAAGTTTATCTTAACAAGGGTGTTAGAGTAAAAAGATTATTTAACTTAATTAATTTAATCATATTGATTAATTAATTAAGTCACATTTTTATTTTTCACTCAAGCTAAACTTAGGAAGCTTTAGCTTGCATTCAATAATTCCTTTTTATTTAAGGCATATATGCATTTAATAGTTCTTTTATTTTATGCATGCATCCTTTAGGGTTTTGATCTCCTTTATCAAGGATTGGTCTCATTATAATTATAATTCTAGTTAATTCAATTCAAATTTTCTATGCACTTTCTTGTTTGAGGATTTTCTCTTGTACGTGAGAGGTTATTTGCATGTAGGTGATTATTGGGCTTGTGGGAATTCACCGATTCTTGAATTCTAAAAAAGAGAACCCCAACCCTAAGGCTATTTCTATAGTTAGTGGTTTGAAAAAGCTAATTCATAATGATGAACATGGAATGGATTTCTTATGTTCTCTTTCTCAGCTTGTTCATAACAATGTTAAGGCACTTCAAGATTGTGCTCAAGATCTTGGTTATACTAAACCTCTTGCTAGTATTGAGCCTTCCAATCCCACTCCCACCTTAATACCTAGTGTTTCTACCCATACTGCACCTATCATAACCACTTTCTTTCAACCTAAACTAATCCTATACATGTTCCCATTCCTAATACTAGTATTCCTCCCTCTAGTATACCATGTGTTTCTTTACCTTTTGTTGGAACCCTACATTTTTTTCAAAATTTAGAGGTCCATATCATGAGAAAACATAAAATAATATCTTCCTAAAACCTATGAACAACAAGAAGATTCATTATTCCATCATGTTCACATCCCATAAAGATATACGTGCACTCATATTTGGCCCACCAGAGCAAAAAATGATCATTATTTGAGGTACCAAATTTTAGGGTCCATATGGTTACATAATGTAGATTCTCACAGGTGAGCATTGTTGGGAATGTATTTCTTTGCAATTGTGAATTTTTAGGCCAAACTGATTGTTCCTCACAATTCTCTATATCATAAATATCTCTTGTGCAAAATCTCAAAGCTCTGACAATTTCTTTCATATTTTCTTAAGCCAAAACAAATTGTCGTTTCTGCAGATTTCCATGTGCACAATAACAGAGTAGGTCAGGATCCCACTTTAGAAATTTATGTTTCTCATTTGGATGAGTATACCATAAAAAAAATTGGACCCCCTAATTCAATACATAAAAATGTTATCTAATGCCGAATATCAGAACTTCATCAATCAATTTGATGTGTTTTCAAGGACAAAAGTAAAAGCAGTTTACAGAGTTTATCAATTCGATTTCCAAAAAATATTTGGAGGCCAACTTTGACAGTTAATATATATTTTTCTCAAGATGAATTTTTAAGATTCATTTTTTTTTGTACATTCTTAGGTCAAATAACTGCATGATGATTTAAATCGCAGAGTTTTATGACTAGTTTTGATAAGGTTTCAAAGCCAATTCTAGATGCTAATGAGCAAAATTTCGACAAAAAAGTTTTGAATTTCAAAATTCCAAGAGCAACCCAGTTCGTGATTTGCTCTCAAATGTAAGTAGATCTGATTTCATAGCCCCAGGACTCATGAAATCTTCAAAGAGGTGTATAATAATCATTTGTGATGTTACCTCGATCGGAGAAACTTTTTTGAAGTTACCCCTATCAAAGATACATGGAATATCAGAAAGACATTTTGAAGTTTCTTAGATGGTTGAAGTCTCTACGATAAAGTTCATCGGAGAAAATTTTATGAAGTTACCCCGACTAGAGAAACATTTTTTAAGTTACCTCAGTTGGAGAAACATGACATATTGGGATGACATTTTAAATTTTCTTAGATGGTTGGAGTCTCTCCGATAAAGTTTATCAGAGAAACATTTGTGAAGTTACCCCGATCAGAGAAATATTTTTGAAGTTACCATGATCGGAGCAACATGGCATATCAGAAAGACATTTTGAAGTTTCTTAGATGGTTGGAGTCTCTCCGATAATGTTCATTAGAGAAACATTTGTGAAGTTACCCCGATCGGAGAGACATTTTTTAAGTTACCTCGATGAGTTTTTTATTAATGTGAAATTATTTTATGGGAGAAAACAAGGGATAATTATTTTCATCTAATGAGAAGGAATATTTTCACAGAAGAAATAATCGGGAAAAAAATTTGAAGGGTGTGTGTGAAATATTTTACACCAAATATTTGTTGATAAAAAGTGATTTCTCATCCAGAAAGTGGTTTGATATAAAGTTGAAGATATACTAATAAAGGATTCAAATAAAAATAAAAATAATACTTCTCACGGGGAAGATAGAGAAAGGAAGATTGAAAATCTAAAATGATTATTTTTGTTGCCAATAAAACAAGTCATTTTTTTACATAAAAAATGTGATTAATTACCTCGGCCATTTGGTTTTGGGTCATAAGTGAAACATTTTGTAACCAAAGGATGCAATGGTCTCAAGGGCTCTCTTATATTATATAAAAGGGAAATCATGATTGAGAGAAAAAAAAGGAGGGAGATAGTAGTAATATATCAATTGTAATATACCATAAAAAAATACATATGAGATAATATAATGAACATTTAAGTACTTTTCTCTGCCATTGCATTGAGGAAAATTTTCTTTCTAAATCAGTTCTCTATGATTTTCAGTTCCAATAATTAAATGTTGTCTTAAATTCTGTTACGAAGAAATTGTTTATTGTCTTAGCAATTTGAATATCAAGAAACATTTGAGAAGTTGTTGTCCTTATTCTTCTTGTCTAATTGGTCTCTTCAAGTAAGATTTAAACTCAACTGGACTAATTATGGTGGCAGATATATGATTGTCTAGTATAAAGGGTTAGATAGTTGACAAATTTATCCAAGTGGTAAATTTAAAAATTGTCTCATAGAGTTATACGTGAAGGTATAGAAGGAAGGTCACTCTATTTTCCAACAAGGACAAGGCATTAGTATCAATATAAAATATTGTTAAAAATATAACCAGATTATAGTAGGAGAATCAAAAGCATAGACAGAAGAAAGAGCATAAATAAGCTAGATATCAACATTGTTGTAGATAAGGATTAGAATATAAGTAGTTATAGAAAGAAGATAAAGTAAATAAAGATAATCAGGAGTTAGGATTAAGTATTTAGATCAATCTATTTCAAGAACTCGTGCCATTTTGAGATAGATAAGCTAGAGACTAGAAGTAAAAGACAGATAGAAATTTCAACCTGTTATAAAAAGAATCAAATTGAGGATATAGTTGGAGAATAGGTGCACCCCCTAGGTTTTGCAAAGCCTAGAGTGTAGAAGAAATTTAACCATAATTTGATTACTCCCATTCGTTGGCCAAGTCAATTGGAAAGTTCTAACGTAGAGGTTGGCATACTCTTAGAACTTTCCAATCTATTGATTTGGGACCTAACAGATGGGCCACTCCGTTGGGGACATAAACACAAAAGATTATCATTTGGATGAGTCAACAAATCATTCTACTTGGATTTTATTGCAGCTTGTTGTGAATTTATAGAAAGAGGATTTGTTAGAGTGTGAACCCAAAATAGGATTTAACATTTTCCTCATCAAGAGGTTGCAAATCTGAAAAATACTTGTGGTTACAATATACCTAGTTAAGAAGACATAGAAAAATGTATCAGCACTACGAGTATCAAAATATAGCCCCAAATGCAACCATGTTATGTGATCAATCTGCGCTACGTAATTGAAGGAACTTCGTTATTGAAAGATACAAGGATCTAGATTTTCATGGCATCAATGGTTATCCAAACAACATCCCACTTGAAATCAGAAACAAACTTCAAAATTTCAATGGCATTAAGGATGATTCAGCCGAGAAACATTTACAATGGTTTGAAAATTTAATGGAGGAATGGGAAGTTGATGATGAAGATATTGTCATGAGACTCTTTGTGTAATCCTTTCAGGACGAAGCAAGAGAGTGGTTATAAAACCTACAACCATGTTCCATTAGTTCATGGGATGAATTTATATTAAAGTTTTCATTGATAAATTCGACGAAGGAATTAGTGAATCAATTATACTCAAAGAATTCTTTAATGTTCACATTAAGGAGGGTGAATTGATACCAGCTTTCAATCCTAGAGTTTCAACAATAATAAGGAGGATTCTTGAAAACATGAGGGATAATGATGCATTTCCTTTGTGTATCTACTTGGGTTCTTTTGACAAAGAGATGAGTTACAGACTAAGGAGCGAAAAAGCCAGAAAGTTTACATGATGCATTTGAAACTGCTATGAACATTGAGAAGGTGTCAAAATATGGAATATGTAGAAGACTTAAGCCAGAAAGAAAGGCCTCTTATGCAAGAAAAAAATATAGTCTGGAAATTATTAATAGTATATCAAACAACTATCAGTTTGTTGCTCCATTTTATTACTCAGTATATGATGGGAGGTGTGTTTTTCTTGAAACGATATTTAAGCTAGAATGTAATGTCATATACATGAAAAAAGTATATGTGCCCAAAAAATAGAGGTACCTTAGGCACATGATCAAAATTATGCATATGATCAATAGTCGAATGAATATGAGCCCGTTGCCTTCAATCAAGCATCAATCATCATTGTAGATCATATTGAACCCAAAGTGTCTTATCAACACAAGGAAAATATTGTTAATGCTATGATACATTCTCAAGCTTTGGATGATGATGAAACAAGAATATTTTTGGATTGTGATGGCAATGCATTCATAGGAATGCATGAGCATCCTGATGATAAAAATTATTTGGATGCAGTACCTAAAGATATGGATGTTGATAAGATAATAAATTTGGTGGCGAATAAACAATAAATTAGTAATGATGATTATGTGTGTGACGATGACTCCAATATTTGTAGTTTGACTTCATCTCATGATGTGAATCATGAAGTTTGTTGTCTTGGTGGTCACATTAGCTTTTATGAATCAGATTTAGAACATGATGGAGAATTGACTGATAAGTATGTTTCTTTTGATCAGAATAGTGAAAATGTTGAGTCCATACATCTCCTATCTATTTAAAAATAATTATAATTCTATTCCACAAGGTGAAGACATTATGCACGAAAAGGAAATGTTACAGGATGAGGTAGCATTTGAAAATAATGAAGACATATATTATGAACAGAAAGAATGAAAAGAATGTATATTTGAAAATATTTTTTAGATTTTTTTTAAATCCATTGTACGATGAAATGGTGAAAGATCACACAATATTTTGCCAAGGTATATACACACATGGTCAATCTAAATTTTCTAATCAAATGTATGAAGAGGAAGCAATTTTAGATTGAATGAGCAGTGCAACAATTGGTGATGAAAACAATACATCTGACTGGTTACTTCTTGATGACCCTAAGTCTTCTTGTGATACTAAACCTTGTGAACAAGGAGTGCACTAGAAGTAGGGTGACTAAAGAGATTTGTAATTATAATTATGTATTTCACGATGAATACAAAGGTGCACATGTTGATATAGATATAGAGTTTCATTTTGACAAAGAAAAGACAGTAGGTCATTATGGATACAATAGTATTTGGAACCAAGAAGTTGCAAATGCAAACATGTATGCGAATGCATTTTCTACTATGGATAAGCTTCTCCCTGAAATTTATTCTGCACATACAAGTGCATATTTGTGTAATGAATCAGATTCACAAATGCAAGAGAAAACTAAATGTGGTTCTAAAAGTGGTTTTCATGTTTTTGAATCTAATTTTGAGTCTTTCGACAATGATGACATTGATGTAGCTTGTTTTCAACACAATTATAGAGAAACCATTTGGTAAATGACAAAAAGTATGATGGAGTAAGGTGTTACAAGGAGTGGGAGTATGAATTATCAGGTAGATACAACTTATGCTTGATAAACGATGAAACATTTCAATGCTTGCCTAATTTAAGAATGTAGATAATCAGAGAATGTGATAATAGTATTGAGCATAGCAAGTTAAGGGAAGATGTCAACACATTTTATCAGACATGTCTCAGTATTATTTTCAGGGTGATGACATTGCAGTGTGATGAGAATATGATTTTTGACAATGGAAAATATAAATTGTTCATTTTGGTGGTTTGGGGCCACAAAATGAAGTTGAGACATGTTTGTTAGATCAAGGTATGCAGTGATTTTTGAACTCAATGGATTGGCACCTAGTATGTGTCTACTAGAGAAAACTGAATTCTTGTTATGCCCACTGGGGGCATACATCCCCACACAAAGCCACTATTGAAACCTTAAATTTTGATAAAATTTAGTGTTTCCTAAGAGTAAAATATCACTAAAAAATCTTCAATAGCCATTTTCCAAAGTCATCAATGAGATTTTGTATTTGATCAAATGAGGAGAGACCTTTAGGCCCCGTTTGGTTGGGGAATTGGAATTTGACTCAAAACCTGATTATCTCAAAATCAGGTTTTGAAATTCTGGTTTTGCATCTTCCGAGACCGTTTGGTTGAGCCGGAAGATGGATTAGTCAATCCATCTTCTGCGTTTGGTTGCCAATTTTGAAATCGGAATTGGAACTGACAAATTCTAACTTCTGCGTTTGGTTCAACAATTTTGAATTGGAATTGGAATTAAACACTCCATATTCTATGTTTGGTTCTACATTTCGAATAAGAATTGGAATTCGACAAAGACTATAATTTTATTATTATTATTTAATAATGTTTAATTTAATGTTGTGATTTATTTTGTCCATTTTTTTATTTGTTTTATTTTGAGTTTTTTAAATTGTTAATGTTTAATTTAATGTTGTGATTTATTTTGTCTATTTTTTCATTTGTTTTTTTTATAGTTTTTTTAATTATTTTTTTTTTAAAACTTTTTCTAATTTAAGATCATTGATTGCTTTATTTTCTAGAAAATACGCAACTACACAGTCATAGA
>MU226478.1:125997-139553 GCA_018584345.1 Thuja plicata
TCTCTCTCTCTCTCTCTCTCTCTCTCTCTCTCTCTCTCTCTCTCTCTGTGTGTGTGTGTGTGTGTGTGTGTGTGTGTGTGTGTGTGTGTGTGTGTGTGTGTGTGTGTGTGTGTGTGTGTGTGTGTGTTTTGAGATATATCAATGCATTGTATTGCATTTTTTTCAATTTTAAAATAAAACGCCTCGAGATAAGTTAGATAATTTATATAGATGAAATTAAGGTATATGTGGTAGAAATAAGAAATCATTATTTTCATTTTAAACCGATATATAAATAACATTTATATTATGTAAAGTACTATTCTTGTTGTATTTTTGTATATATTGGTTATTCAATAATACAAAGATGAAGTATTAAATTGAGTTTACTAATTTGAAAGTATTGAATATTGAATATTTTAATATTTAGTAGTACATATGCAATTATTCATTTTAGTTTGATTGTTTGCATTATTCATGTTCTTTACCCCTTTTTTGCAGAAAGATATAAAGAAAACTTGATTAATGATTATTTTGTTAAAGTGTATGTATTTTTCATTGCAAATACCTTTATGTAATAAATTTTAATGTAACAACTAGTAAATGCGAATACAAATTGAAATCTTGTAGTTGTCAAATTAGAATCATCTTATTTTGTAGAATGGAACTAAAATTTTATTGTTATATATGGAGTGTGACTATCTTATTGTGATTTTTGATAAATTTTAACAAATGAACTTGTCTAGATAAATTGCTATACAAATTGTGTTTTTTAAAATTATTAGATATGATTTTGAAGGAATAGAATTTGTTCTCTCCCCTACTAAAACAAAATTTCAAAATAAATGTATATTTATATATTTAATTATTGTATTGTAATATAAATTATATCCATAGTAAATTGCACTGCCCAAAGTCACACACCAACACATTAAAAATTGTGCACAAAATATTTGGTTGCATGAAAAAACTTCCACACATCACTTGTGAATTCCCTACATAATGATATCAATAAAAAATATGCTAACGTGGAATCGTAATAAGGTGTGCCAAAACCTCGTGTTTGACTCATGAACTTGTCAAGATAATTTCTATACGAATCTGAGTCGTTTAAAATAATTAGGTATTAATTTTGAGAGACTTGAAATTATTCTCTCTCCTACTAAAACTAAAATTCAAAATAAATGTATATTTTCTCATCATAGTATAATCTAAATTATACTAAAAAAAAAGAATTGTTGAATGTCGCACATCAACATATTACAAACCTTGTCCACAACATTTTCCTGTCTAAAAAACACTTCCACACATCACTTGTGACTATCCTACGAATTGATATAAATAAAAACATGATAATGTGATATTATATTTGATGATGTTGACTCAAAACCTTAGATTTAACTAATGAACATGTCAAGACAATTTCTATACAAGTTTGAGTGATTTAAATCGCTACGTTTAATTTTAATAGACTTGAAGTTATCTTGTCTCCTACTAAAACAAAATTTCAACTTATCATATTCTATTATATATTATATCCATAGTAAACAATTACATTTTCCAAAGCCACACAATATTTGCTTCCATGAAAACATTTCCACACATTGCTTGTGACTACCCTACATAATTGTATCAACAAAAACATTCTAATGTGATGTCACATTTGATATTGTGAATCTAAAAGCTCAACTATAATCATTGAATGCACCAAGATAATTGCTACACAAATTGATTTTTTTTTGTTTGATAAAAGGCTGAAGGGAAGAGATAATCTATGAATTAGTTTAAAATTAAATTATAGTTTAACTAAATAAATAAATACTATGACTTAGTATGGAGGTTAACTTTTCTCCTCAGCTGCTCGATACGTTAAGGATTTTCAAACTCCCCGACTCTCAACATGTCAGGGTGTTGAACCATTTCTCGAACATCGAAAATGTAGTGTAGAAGTTAGCTTTTTTCCCAACTTCCTGACATGTCAGGGATTCCCAAACTTCCTCAACTTCTCAACATGTCAAGAACTCGATCCATTTCCCAAACATCTAAATCAAGTGCAACAAAGTATGAGAGTTATCTTTTCTCCTTGAATTCCCCACATGTCGAGGATTCCTAGAGTCCCCTACATCGTGACATATCGGGGAGTCATGCCATTTCTTGAACATCCCAAACGTGGTATGGGAGTAAGCTTTTCTCCCTAACTTCCTGACGTGTCGGGAAGTCAAGCCATATCTTGAACATCCAAAATGTGGTATGATAGTAAGATTTTCTCCTTGACTTTCTAACATGTCGTGGGTTCCTAATCTCTCGACTTTCCAGCTTTTTGGGAATTTGAACCATTTCCCAAACACCTAACATACCCACGTAGTATGGGAGTTAGCTATTCTCCTCAACCTCCCGATATGTCATAGATTCCCAAACTCCCTGACTTCCTATCATGTCAGGGAGTTGGCCCATTTCTCGAACACCTTGAAATCAAATACAACCATAGTGAGGGAGTTAACTTTCTCCCCCACTTCCCGACATGTCTTGGGTTCCAAAATCCTAGACTTCCCATCATGTTGAGGTGTTGGGCCATTTCCCGAATATCTAAATCAAATAGATGTATTATGGGAGTTAGCTTTTCTCCTCGGCCCTTTAACATGTTGCAGGTTCCCAAAAATCCCCGACTTGGCATCACAGTTATATTTTCTTCTTGAATCTTACTAAAGTTGCTAGATCTGTTTCATCACGTCAAGTTCCTACGAGGTCTACTCATAATATGCTAGCACTTGATCATGAATATGAACATTAAATAAAGTGGTGAAGAGTCTCTAAGCCTTTCAAGCGAATGTAATTAGCATCGGTAAAACCAAATACACACACATCCTTTTCCAATATTCGATCTACTTTCATCAATGTTGGGGCTTTGAAGCAGGGGATGGACATTCATCAAAGCATCAATATTTTTAATGAATTATTTTAATGGTGACTGCTCTAATGGATCTATTTGTATCACTAACAATTAGTCAGTACCTATTTTTCTATCCACTGCCCATCTGCTCCTATGTTTTCTAACTCATCATCTTTCTTGTTGCCTTCTCTATATATGCGGTTTATAACAACTTCATCAAAATTTCCTACAAGTTCTACCACTCTTCCCAATTTGGAGTTTAATTTCCAATTCAGAGTCCTTTTAGTCCAGATTGCATTTATAATTATTTGTGAATCTCCTTCTATAGCCAACATTTTTATTCACAGGTCTTTAAACATGAGGATCCCTACTACCAATGCTTCCATTTCTGTTGTATTATTCATTTCCACTCTTATAGGTCTTGTTATGTTGGCACATACGTCTCCATCCCGCTGATGAATAATACATCATATTCCTGATATTCTAGGATTACCCCTCAAAGCTTCATAAAAGTTCAATTTATGCCAACCAAACTCCAGTTTTGTCCACTTGTCATTCATTCTTTTATTAATTTTCCCCTTATCTACTTTTCCAAAGTGTGAAGTTGTGATCAATCTGAAATAGGCTTTTCTTATCTTATTGTCCCAAGTCATGAATTCACGTTCTTCTAGATTCCTATTTCTCAGCCTATTAGTAGTAGTATCTATTATTGCTTCTTTAATTTTACTGGTTAAATCATTCCTTGCTTATTGTCCCAAGTCATGAATTCACGTTCTTCTAGATTCCTATTTCTCAGCCTATTAGTAGTAGTATCTATTATTGCTTCTTTAATTTTACTGGTTAAATCATTCCAATCTAATTTCTTGTCTTGTAATATTCTCTTGTTCCTTTCTTTCCATGTTTCCCAAGTCAAGATTGGAGGGGCAATCCTCCATATAACTCTATGGAGGCTTTTTTGACAAATGCTTGGCCATCCTATCATAGTGTCATTGAGGTTTTCTAGTAGGGCTATTTTCTAGCCTAGTTTGTTGCATAACCATTTCCAAAATTGACTAGTGTAAGGACATCTAACCAACAAATTCTCTTTTGTTTCATCCTCTACTTCACATAACACACATTTAGAGGGACCCTTGAAGCCAAGCTTCTTAAACTATTTTGGTCCAGAATTCTATTTTGCATTGCTGGCCATAAGAAGATCATGTTAGAGTAAAAAGGTATTTTCATTTATTAATTAAATCAGTATTGATTTAATTATTAAGTCACCTTTTCACTTATTAATTAAATCATTAATGATTTAATTATTAAGTCACTTTTTATCTCTAGTTCACTTAAGCTAAACTTTAGGCATATAATAATTAATTAATTGTTAATTATTATCATGCAACCTAGGTTTCTCCACCTTCTGGTGTTCTATCTCCTTTATAAGGATTGATCTCTTTGTAATTATTAATTCTTTTGTAATTCCATTCCATTATTATTGAAACAATTGAGGATGTTTCCTCTTCCACAGATATGTTGATAGCTTTTGCTTCTCTCTCTTTGTGTGACAGGTGTTTGCATGTAGGTGATCCTTGGGAGATGTACGGTTGATAGGTTTTCATCAACTCCAATATGGTATCAGAGCTCCACCCTTTCATGCCCCTGTTCTCTTCATGATAGTTTTTTTGGTCTTGCCCTTCAAATCTGGTTTTTTGAGAGGTTTCTGTCTTAGATTTTGGTGGATATGGGGGGGGAGGGGGAGTTATTTTTAGAATCACTTTTGGCAAAAACCAACATCAGTGTTGCATCCAGAAGGCCCAAAAACCCCTATTTTCATATAAGGCATGTCCAATTTGGACACAGTTGAAATTTGGGTCCTCTTTTTTGCATGCACAACCTTAACATGCTTTTTGAGGCAAAACATGCCTTGGTTTTCATGCCACATCAGTTTTTGTGCCACTGATGTCAGCAGTTGTAGGTTTGAGATCTGGGTTAAATTTGATGGCCACAAACCCATCATACAACTTGCCCTTTTTTCATGATGAGCATCTTGTGGTTTTTGCTCATATCTTGAGCATACATTATCATTTTTCAGCAAACAAGATATCATTAGAAAGATGGTTCCAAGCCTGTCTTGATTTTCTAGGTTTGAATTTTTGATTTTTCTATCTTGGAACCTTTTTTTCCAGTCAAAGTTGTGGTTCATTTTTGCACTTTGGGAGCCATATCTTGCTCATTCGGACTCCATTTTTCAACTCCCGCATGGCGTTGGAAAGATGATTCCGTGCTCTATCTTATTTCATGGGTCTCACACCTAGATTCTTCTCTAGGTATTGTTTATTCATTTTTTTGCATTTTTGCAATATAGTGGATATCTTAGATTTTTCAGGTCCTGGGATCATTTTTCGTGCATGGGATGACTTCATTTTAGCTGTTATTTACGTTTCTACATCTTTCTGTCATTCCTGGATATTGTAGACATCTATTTATGTCGCATTTCATTTTTTGCAAACACACTGAAATAAAGTGCCATCTGATGCATGTTTGGGATCCTGCACATTTTGTGCTTGATTGTACTCACACTATATTATAAAGTGTCATGGGGGGTTTGATGTTTGCCATCTACCTTTTTCAAGTGAGTTTTCCTTCCATGACATTAGCCTCATGACGTGTGTCAAGAGAGTGATCCTTCCACGACGCCATCCTTTATATGTGTTTGTACATTCTTCATCATGCAGTTATTCATGTCAGTCTGATTCAGTGTACCTGTCATGCCTCTCCCTGCTCAGCATTATGGGGGTATCTCCTTTTGGTTCTAATGCTTCCTTGGTTCGACGGAGTGAGCTATGTATTCAGTATTTGTTCCTACGTACTAGGCGGATGCAGTGGCTGGGTCACTATGTATTTCGATGAGATGGACCATTTACCATATGGACACTCTTTCATTCCTATTTTTGAGGCATCCTTCTATCTTCAATTGATCAACTCTTCAGGATTTTTTTATAGTCTTCTCTACCTGATCATGTTCTATTACAATGGAGGTTCCAACATATATTGTTTGATAGTATTTGTAGCTTCATGCTTCAGTGATGTTCTTCACTTGTTCCTATCTTCTAGAATATTCTCTAGTTTGGAGGATTCTTCAGTCCTTCACTAGTCTTCATCTCTTTTAGGAGAGGCATTTTTTCCACTGAGTTTTCTCCATTTTCTCCTCTTTACAGATATTTTTTATACTTGGGTACCTGATCAGGCCTTGTTGTCGGGACCCGTTTTCCTGCTTTCAGTAGCCATTTCTAGGTTTTTAGCTTCTCCTTGAGTTTATCTTAAGGGGGGGGGGGGGGGGGGTGGGAAGGTGTTAGAGTAAAAATGTATTTTCACTTATTAATTAAATCATTATTGATTTAATTATTAAGCCACTTTTTATCTCTAGTTCACTTAAGCTAAACTTTAGGCATATAATAATTAATTCTTTATTAATTATTATCATGCAACCTAGGTTTCTCCACCTTCTGGGTGTTCGATCTCCTCTATAAGGATTGATATCTTTGTAATTATTACTTCTTTTATAATTCCATTCCATTATTATTGAACTAATTGAGGATGTTTCCTCTTCCACAGACATGTTGTTTCTGGCCTCCGTAGCTTTTGCTTCTCTCTTTGTGTGACAGGTGTTTGCATGTAGTTGATCCTTGGGAGCTGTGGGGTTGATAGCTTTTCATCAAATCCAATACATCCCAACTTTGGGAGGGCATAATTTATACCAACACATGTGTGAGGGTAACTCAATCTTCTCTCAGTGTTGATTTATGACTAGGGATGCATATCCTTCTCTTGCATTGTATTCACTTGTATTGACACCTATCCATACGAGTTTATCTTCACCTTTTTTAGTGTTATTTTCATTTGTGCTAATATATTATGTAACTCTATGATGTAAACCCCTGATAAAGGCGTACCCTCTAAATATTTCCATTTCCATCCTAGGTTCGGGTCTCCACTAGGAATTTCTAAGTAATCTTTGACATATTTACCCCAATGTTCCTCTAAATTCTCTTTAGATCTATGAAGATTAGGATTGGAATCCAAGGCCCCATATCCCCCCAAGAGTCAATCCAAAATAAGGCTCCTTTACCATCCACAATGTCCCATGAAATCCTCTCTAAGATCATCTCTCTACTTTCTAATATAAAATTCCAGAGTCCAGATCCTCTTGGTGGATTAGCTATTCTAAATATGTAGTTTGGACTAGTATTTATCAATATTTCCTTTGGAGGATTTTGACCCATTTACTCTTTGGTTATTTATATAGTTTCCATACTAATTTGACTCCTAATGCCTCGCTCTATCAGTGAAGGTTTTTTAATCCTATACCACCTGCATCTATTGGTCTACATGTCTTTTCGCAGCTAATAAGTGCTAACTTTTTATTCTCAGAAACCCCTTGCCAGAAAAAGGTTCTCATTTTCTTATCTAGTTTAGCTTTTGCCTCTTTAGAGAGTGGGAGGCAAGACATTTGATATGTGGGAATTGATGTTAGCACTACTTTCAGCATGGTCATCCTTCAAGCATTTGATAACCACTCACCTTTCTAGGAATCCATCTTTAATTCCATTCTTTTCTCCGTGGGCTCCCAAATCTTGTTGGTTATAGTTCCTTTTCCTAGGCATGGACCTAAATATTTGTTGGGAAAGGTTCCTTTCTTAAAACCAAAAGTGTTGCATATTTTTGTTTCTTCTCTCTCATGTCTTTTGACACTTTTGTGTATTTCTTTAGTACTTTCTTGTAGTTCGTTGCCTCCTTCCTATTATATTTTCCAAAGAGCAAAGTATCATCAACAAATTGTTGATGAGTGATGTTGGCTATACCTTTTGGTATGTTTTTTTAGTAATTCTTTTTGTGAGTTTAACTCAGATCCATCCCAGTTGTCTAGGATGTTTTTGAAGTGACTTACCATTTTTTTTGTAATTTCTTTGGGATCCTCTGTTATATTGCCTCTTTCTCTTTGAACTTGGTAATCTTATTAATAATTCTCCTTTGTTTTGTGTTGTTATGGAAGAATTTAGAGTTCCTATCTCCCTTTGTTAGCCACATTTCTCTCAAATTTGGTTTCCAAAAAAATAAATATTTTGACAATATGTCTTTGTATTTGTGGAGTAACTCTTTTTCTTTCAGATACGTGCTTCGATCCATTCCTTCCTTTATGAATTCTTCATTAAGGGTATGCATCTCTTCTTCTACCTTCTCTTTTTATTTTAAAATGATCTTTATTACATTGCAGGATCTTTTGTTTAATTATCTTTAGTTTAGAGTTGAAGCAATACCTTTTTGAACCTTCTAATTGTGTCTCTTTCCACCAGTTTTCCATAAGGGCTAGGAATTTTGTATCTTGCAACTACATCTTTTCAAATTTGAATGGGAAATTTCTTGGTTTTCTTTCTTCTTGAATTTCCAATAAGATCGAGAAGTGATCCGATCCTCCAATAGACAAGATACAGGAGCTTAATGTATTGGGGAACACAACTAAATTGCCTTTAAACATAAACTCGTCTAAGTTCTCTGCTATTTGGCTAAAACCCTTCCTTTTGTTTTTGCATGTATATGTACCATTTGATGTTTTTATGTCCATCAGATTGTTATTACATACCCGTTCCTTAAAATCGTTTTGTACTTGTGATTTGTTTGATTTCGTCCTCTTTTTCTGAATAATTTAGTATCTACATTGAAGTCACCTCCTAGGTTGTAGGTAATATCAAGATTCTGTCGATTATAGTTCTCAATTTCATTCCGTACTTTTAAATTTTTTTTTTTGAGGGTCATTGTGGGTCCATAGACATTTACGAGGAAAAAAATGGTTGATTTGCTGATACTTTTTATCCAACCGCCCTGCCAGTTGAAATTGCTTTTCTCATTTTCATATGCAACTTTCCTAGGGTCCCATAGTATAGCCATACTAGCTGAAGCCCCTTATGAGGGCACACAACTGAACTTCCAAATTCATAATTGTCATAATTGGCCATCTCCTTGTTGCTTAATTTAGTTTCTTAGATAATTAGTATTTCTGATTGAAAAGTGGTTTGGCAGCGCCTTACCAGGCGTTTCTTGTTAGGGGCATTCATGCCCCTAACATTCTATGTGGAAACCTTCATTTTACGGTTGGAAGGTCCTTCCCCTTCCCTGTATTAAAAAGAGTGGTGATCTTGGCTTGATCCTTTGCAGCCCCAACCATAAATCTTAATTCATTAAGAGATTTCCTTCCCCTTTTCTTTGCTATTTTTTCGTAATTTGGGTTGCTTTTGTTTTGGCAACTTGGAACCAACCCCAATTTCACCACCTCCTTATTCTCCCCTACAGATCGGTTATTCTCCCCTACAGATCGGTTGGTAATATCAATACTTCCAAATAATGCTTCGTTCTCTTCCAGATCCTCGTCATCTAGCTCCATTAATTTCTTGATAAGATCTTGTTTTTCCTCTTCCTCCTCCCTAATGTCCTCTTCATTTATGACATATTCCTCCTCCTTATTAATACCCATAATTTCATATACAACTTCCAAATTTGGAGGTTTGTACCTCAACTTCTTCCTCCCTCATCTCGCCTTCTTTTATTTTGCTATTATCTTCTTTCAAACCCTTCCAGTTTTCCCTTTTGGGGGTTATAATCTCTTGGTGTGCTTCTTCCCAATGATCCCTAACATCCTCCCGAGTCTTATTTACTGTGTTATTTCTCCCTTTTATACTGATGTTTTCTTGTTCCATCCCGTTTTATTCACTTGATGATTTTTTAGTTTGATCTTCATCTTCCTGATTTAATAAATCTATCTATTGAATTACATATGTTCTAAATTCTTCCGCATCCTGCAATAATTGTTGTAGGGTTCCTTTACTGGATGCAATTATCTTTGTCCTCTCTACTGCATTCCTCGTTAAATTATTAATTACAATTCATATTTGTTGATTTGGATTCATTGTTTGTCACTATAGTTTCTATAATGAACCATCTAGACTCATTGTTGATTTTGATGGAAACTTCTGACCTTGGAGAACTATGTTATTGTTTTTAGACCTCTTTGATTGATACATTATTTTTAAGATTACGTCTTTATTATCAATATTTCCTTAATAGGAAGAAGGCTGTAAGAACCAGTTACCTCTTTCTGCAATTATTTCTATAGGTTCTAATTATTTCATCTCTATATCTATATTAATAAGAATTTTAACTTCTTTAGCTAGATTCCTTTCTTGGATGCCTTCACAGCCTAAAAATAAACCCATTTTATTGCCTATCATTTCTATTATTTCAAGAAAGTGATATTCAACATGTAGGGGTCCAATGTTAACACATTTAGGTAGTTTCTTTGGTTTCTATTAATTAGGGATACAATTTGGTGTCCATTCAATGCAATGAAAGCAATATCCCTTACAAAATCTATAATTTCCATATAAGATCTCCTTTTTGATTTCTTTATTTTTACAGGTTATTAATAGGAAATCATTTTCTAGGTTAGTTATACTTACCTGATTGGAGGATTGATACTTCCACTAAGCGATTTGTTCTTGGATTGGTAGGTTTTGGTTGCTCCATACTGCTAACAGTCCTAGCTCCATGTAATGATCCCAAAATGGCTGTATAGCCTTTGCTTCGATCTCTAGAGTTTTGCCTTTTTGTTTATTGCCATTGTTAGGGTTTGCATATATCTTCCCATTGACATGATTGGCTCTTGTATTGATTATATCTTTCCTCTCCACCGGGTTGCAAACTATCCCATTCGCTACTCTAGGGTTGCTTATTTTTGGATTTTCTTTCTTTGTCCATAGATTATCTTTCATCTTTATGTCTTCATCCTCATTTTGTAACGAATATCCAGTTGATTTCCTTTCTCTTTGGTGCCTTTCAAACGAGATTTTTTTTTTTTTGGATCTTGAAGGATATGCCCTCGGTTGTGTTTAGCATTGTGTTCTTTGGGGATTCATTCTTTGCCATTTAATTTACTTACTGGAAATGATTTTGATGGAATATGATTCCCCCACAGTGTATTTCCTCTGATGCTTCTTGCTTCTTCCCTCCATGGAATATCAAAATTAGATCTGTTGAATTTTGTTGCATCCTCCCGTTTTTATGAATTTGCAATAAGATCCTGTCTGATCCCCATAGGATTTGTGTCAACGCCTGTAACCATTTGTTTAGGGAGGCTCGTGATTTTTTTTCCTTGCTAGCCTTTTGACTATTCTCCCCAGAATTGTTTGCCATTCCCCATCAACAAATTTCAAGGAAGGGTAATCTTTGTACATATAATTTTTAATGGTTCGCATTGGTGAAGATTCACATATTCAAAGCAGAGCAATAATAAAGATTCTTTAATTAACTACGCAAACTGAAATTATTAAATGTAGTTAGATATAATTTTTAGAGACTTGACGTTATCCTATCGTCTACTAAAAGAAAATTTCAACTTATATCCATAAAAATAATTGCATTGTTCAAAGGTACATACCAACACATTAAAAACCCTTGCATTAAAACATACATGCCATCATATTTAATGATGTGAATCTAAAATCTTAAGTTTGACCAAAAAACTTTTCAAGATAATTACTATACAAATTCAAATCATTTAAAATTCTTAGATATAATTATAAGAGACCTTGACGTGTCTTTCTAAACCATGGAATCAAGATGTGTGAACCCAACAACTTAAAGCTCGAACTCTTTTTTATTGAAGCTCTTGATGCTCAAGACAAGACAATCTCTCCCTCTATAAATTATAGGATGGCAACAACAACTTGAAAACCACTTTCATCAAATGAACTTGACAAAGCACAAACCTTGAACCTACATAAAAAGAAACCAAAACCTTAGCTCATACTCACCAATCAAACTCAAGATTTCTCTACTAAAACTAAAATTCGACCCATATGTATATATATTCATCATAATACAATGTAACTTATATCCATATTTTTTACACTATCCAAAGTCACACGACAAAGCATTAAAAGCCCCGCGCAGAGTATTTTGTCACGTGAAAACACTCACTTCTCACGCAACGCCTGTGACCGCCCTACAACATGATATAATTCTACTCAATAAAACCATATCCACTGGACGACAACTTTCCCGTTACTACCTAAACCCAAAAAGCTGCAGGCCGAATTTATACGTGTACGAACGACGAAGCCGCCAATGTTAACGTCATTTCCTCCAGTCAACACCGAAATGGTTCTTCGGTTTCAGAACACTAGGAAAACAGGAGTAAAAGGGGAAAAAATGACCCTACAGAAGCCTGCAATGAAGCCTGAATCCAGAATCCCAACCAGCAGGTAGCAGTAGTAGCCCATACGACCAGGGGTCGACAATGTCCAGCAGAGTGCCCTGCCCTTATTGTGCAGGCACAGAGCAGGGGCGCTGCACTTCCATAGCTGAGGGGCGCTTTATAACAGAGTGCGCCTCATGTGGCCGTGTTGTGGAAGAGCGCATAACGCAGGTTGAAGAACTCTTCGTGGAAAGAGCTCAGGACACGCCCCTCTGCATTGTAACTCCCGATTTCAGCAGCGCTCAATGTGACCGCCCGCCGCCGCCCCCCATGGAGGATGATCCCTTCGAGAACACGGGCTTCATTACGGCTTTTAGCGCCTGGTCACTTGATCGGACGCCTCTGTTTACGGCCACGGCTACGACTTTTTGTGGATATTTGGCGGAGCTTGAGCGGGTTTTGCTTGAGGAGCCGCCCGCGGCTTCTGCCTCGTACGAGGGTGTGAATAGTAGTAATAATTGTCTGGGATTGGTGGATAATTTGAGGGCTTATTTGCAGATTGTGGATGTTGCATCAATTTTGGGGTTGGACAGGGATATTTCGGATCATGCGATTCAGCTCTTTAGGGATTGTGCCTGTACGACTTATCTGCGGAATAGGAATATTGAGGCGCTTGCCACTGCTGCGCTTGTGCAGGCCATGCGGGAAGCACACGAGCCACGAACTTTACAGGTCAGTTTTTGGGACTTCTCTGTTTTCTTTGTGAACAAGTATTTGGTTCATTTTTTACGTTCCATGTAATTCTCGGTGTGGATTCATTTGAAGTTTTATCCCAGTGGATTTTTTCGAATAAATTTGAGGGGTGTTATCTTTTGGAAGCTACTGTTCCTCAGATTGTCTCTCCTTTCTACCTGGGAAGGGAGTGAGAATCCTCCGCGATACTTTGTAATCATACCCTGGGCCAATTTGATTTGAAATTAATAGAGCGTTATCCCTATTTTTTCCCCAATCTGGGCGCAAGGATTAGTAATTTGCCAGGAAGTTAGTGTTTTAATTAGGCTGAGTTATTTTTTTTATCCGTCTTAAAGCTGGGCGAGACTCAATGCTGCCTTGTGGCTAATAATTCACATTAGTTTCTGACATTAGTTTGTGTTATTTTTAGAGCTATGGAGCCGTTCTCATTTAATGTATAGGATTAGTTTTTAAGCCATGTTACTGGTTAAAAAGATTAAAAACTTAAAAGCTCAAAACTGTGAGGCTCATCCCGTTTCCTTATAATTATTATCAAAATCTAAGTTGCCGGTTCGGATTCCGGTTCGTATGCAGGTTTGAGATTAGCGTTCGAAATTCGTTCAAAATTTTTTGGGCTGGGTTCGATTCATTTTGGGTTCGTTCGTACAAGATTTAAAATATATATATATATATATATATATATATATATATATATATATATATATA
>MU226478.1:157527-191561 GCA_018584345.1 Thuja plicata
TTTAGTAACAAAGCTTTTCACGTTTGCTTAACATAATTAAATTGTTAATTTAAGCGCCTAACCATTAAGTACATACAATACCAGAAACCATTAAGGGCACCATGTAATACCAGATACCATTTAGGGCTCAATGCAAAACCATATACCATTTAGGGCACAATTGCAAAACCAGATACCATTTAGGGCACATTTGCAAAACCAGATACCATTTAGGGCACAATTGCAAAACCAGATACCATTTAGGGCATATTGCAATACTAGAGGATGTTACAGCGGAAGCCAGATGGACCCATCACGTCTCTTCCTCCGAACCCTAATATGTTTGTGTAGCACTATTGATAATCTATGAATATTATTTTCTTTGCCTAACCCTAATTGGATATACTTATATATTTTTGTTGAATTGCTACCGTAGGGGGTAGCTCCCTTTTATTATATTCCAAAAAAAGTTTACGTTGCTGATTAGATAAGAGTGTGCATCAAAATGCGAATAGCCCCACAACTTCTTGGAGCCATTCGATTTGTGCAAGATTTAAAGCATCCTTGTTAATACTAACTAAATAGGCATAAGTATCTGTTCTGTTTGCAACAATTGCAACCTGCATGCCTTCCACAATATCAACAAGCTGATAATTTTTCTTCATGACTTAGATGCAAATCGCGTCCCCGATCAACCCCGTGTTGTGTCTCATTGACATAGATTTGAGGGCATCCATTGTTGTTTCCTTGCGCTGTGGGTGCACCAACCTCTGGATAGCATGCCGAGTCTGATCTAAATTATCCGTGGTTCGCAATATGGTATAAACATTTTGCTCCAACAGTTGGGCATTGTGCACATGAACCCGTCCAAGAAATTTTCACCAATAATATTCCGAATGATACCTACCTCCACGTCTCCTGAGAAGGAGAACAACTCTCTCAACTGTTCTTTAATGGGTTTCCGGGTGCAGCTGCGTTTTATGCCTGTGGTGGAGAGGAAATCGTTCATAACCCTTGAGGTAGCAGTTTAGCTTGCCATTATCGCACCGCTATTAAAGCTTGAGAGAAAGATTGCTTGCCTTGTTTCAGCCAAATGATCTATAAAGCCTGCGGAATATACACTACCCAACCATTCTCATCGTCAAGCTATCACTTCGTTCCTTCTCGACGATTGCCCTTAGTTCAATCTAGCGGTTCAGGTTTGCCTTAATGACAAGTTCTGTCTCTCGAATTGCAGCTTTTGAAAGGAAATCAGTGGCACAATTGGCCTCCTGGTAAATCTGCCAAATTGTGTAGCTGTCCATATTGTCCACTGTATGGTGTCCACCCACTGCTGTAGTTTATAGCTCGTGGCCTTTTTGGAAATAATAGCATTAACTAGTATGAGCGAGTCCCCTTTTATATCGATCTTCTTAATGGCATTCATCCAGCACCATTTAATGCCTTCATATAAGGCACAAAATTCAGCTTCATTCTTGTTCCCATCCAGAGCCTTAATTGCCCCTAGCCATACTGCATCCCCATTGTGATTTTGGATTAAGAAACCACAGCCCGACTTGCCAGGGTTTGTTTGAGTGTGTGTGTGTGTCTATATATATTGTTTATCGTTGCAAGGTTTAAGCCTTGGGGCACATTATTACAGAGAAATATAATTGGTAAGATGTAACCCTAACCCTAATTTGTTGCAGTTGTGATTTTAGGGCAAATTCTAGGGCAAATTAGGAAGCCGACATCACAAAGAGAGAGCTTTAAGAAAATAGACTTTTATATTGAATAAAGTCAGACACATCTTTCTTATTAGAACTTTGTTTGTAAGCTTCTGAATTTGACAAAATATTCATTTTTTTTAACAAAGAGCCACTGCCCTTTTTATATAAATCTCACCAAGGGATAGCTTTAAGAATGTAAAAAAGCATTGGTTATGAGTTGTTGAATTCAATAGAGTCAGATACATCATTTTAGCATTACTCATAAAAGAACCCTGGAACGAAATTTTTAAATTCAACGGTGGCACATAAAAGCTTTATTTGTGGACAGGGAAGTTCCCCATTCCTTCCGGATGTGTAGTAGCCAAGTCTTTTGGTTTTAAAAAGCCGTGTCTAACTATAAAATAAAGCTTATAAGAAAAGAAAACAAAAAATTGTGATCATTTCAATTAATGCAGCCCTTTTCCAGTCATAAAAAGGCCCTCAAAAGTTTTAAATTTAGCATTTGAGGCTACCAAAAGTTACTTTAATTTGCCTTATGAAGCTTTGAAGCTTTTGAAATTAAAATGTTTCAAGTCTCTGTACTTATTTACTGACATTTTCGTCATAGATGATATCATTTTCATATTTGGTACATGTGAGTTTATTTTGATTTGTACAAACTATATTTGGCATGACAACTAAATCTAATTGTTTTGCCTGATTTTTTTACTATATTATATCATTTATTTATTCTGCCTTTGTTTTTTTGGTTTCAAACCTGAAAATTCTTGCACTTCTGCTACACCATACCAATACCTTGAAAATAGAATCCCACGATGCCACATATAGTGGCTCTAGGCTCACTCTGCGTTTGTTATTTGTAAAATACCCCAAAATTCTTGCTCTTTTGGCACACCATGCCAACACCCTGTAAATTGAATCCTACTGCGACACAGATGATTGTTCTAGACTCATTGTATTTCAGGCCAACTTGGGTTTAAATCTGGTTTGTATGCATGTCAGCGATGTATTGTCTCAACTATTAATTCATTACGTTTGACATTAGCATGTGCCTCACAAATGGCCTTAGCCTCAGGATTTTAAATTTGCTTTAGCAAAATCCTAAAACCTCTACCTGCAACCTTGGTGATAAGACCAATTATTACTAATTGTTTTTTCTATATGCAAAAGTAGAAATTGACAATTGTATGTGAATATAAGTTGGCACATAGATATTCTTGGATGCAAAAGTTATGGTGACTAGTGTATAAGAGGAGGTGAGTTAATTGAATTAATAGTTTAATAGAGTACTCAACATTGGATTGGTGCTACTGACTAGAGGTAGTGGCGGCCCTCATATGCGTGTATTTTTGATATGTTAAATCTAGGGTTTAACCGATCCCAATCGGTGGACTAGATTTAACCAATCCCAATGGGTGAGACAACAAATTGGAGGGCACACCTTTGTACATTAGAAAACATTGTCCACCAAGGAACCACTTGAAACCCATTGTTCACGAAGGATCAAATTAATTGACACAACAATGTCCACTATGGGACTTGAACTTGGTACTTATTTCCAAACAACCAATAGGCATACCATTGCACCATGTGTGCATATGTGTAATGCCCCTATTTGAACCTTGGCAAATGTTCCTTTGTCATACTGGCAGGAATGTATCTGAACTAGATGGCAGGGCTAGCAGGCATGTGTCCGCGAGGGGGTTCGCTTGTGGTCATGCTCTGGTGGGACGAAAACCTCACCGTTAACACTGGTGGGCACTATTCACTAATAGTCTAGGCTTTTGGTGTAATGGTCATTTAACTTGGTATTAGAGCCGAGGTCTTGCTCTCAAGCCTTGTGGAGTGCGGTGGGCTTGTAATGCCCCTAGCTAAACCCTGGTGGACATTCCTTCATTGCGCTAGTGGACGTGTACTGGAATTAGATGTTTGGACTAGTAGCCATTCGTCCATGAGGGGGTTTACCTGTGGTGGTGATTTGGTGGAACATAAACCTCACCCTTAACATTGCTGGGTGTTATACACTAATAGTCCAAGATTTAGGCGTGGTGGTTGATTAGCTGCATTGTAATGTCCTCCTTAAATTTTTTATAGTTTTATACTGTTTTGGTATTTTTTGATTTTTTGAAACAACAAACAAACTGAAAATTAAAAATAATGATGGAAAATACTTGATTAAATCCTCAAACACGTAATAAACCTAATCTGAACCAAATTTTGATAAATTTAATGACTGGTTCAAACCCTAGATCTCTTCAAGTGTTCATATTAGATTCAAACATAAATTTTAAAACTCTCGTCTGATTTTATTGATTTTCGCAACACCACAAGCTGGGAATAGGTCTAAAACTGAAATCATATTTGAAATTACAATTTTCAACTCACATAGACCTAATTGGAGTGGTATGGTTGGCTGATCCTGCCAGGTTAAGGGCTGTACAACTGGTACAACAGCTGTATGGCTGTGGTAAGAGCTTACAATGACCAAATAAACTATTTTAAAATTCCTTGCTGCTGATGTAATGTAAATCAGACCTCAAAAGTGCCAAATAAGCATGTATGGACTGTCCTCACAGCTGGAGCCTCCCAATTCAGCAATAAATATCTCAAAAAAATGGTTCGCCACCTTTGCAAAAATAATTTCTGAATTTATGTGCAGCTGGGCTACCTCCAAAAATATTGCCAAAATTCTCCAATGATGTCAATTGTTAGGTGGTATGACTGTAACAACTCAGATCCAGCACTTTAGGATGCCTAAATACATACCAAGAATCTTAAACTTAATATATATACCCTCAAATATGCATTGACGATGAAATGATGAATTTTACTTGCTAAAAACTCCGTAGTTTCAGTGTGGCAAAATCCAAATCCACCACTTGCTTGTCCAAAACTCTGTAGTTTCAGTGTAGTAAAATCCAAATCCACCACAAATCAGCACGGGCACGATTCTTGGATGGAATCACCCAGGATTGGAAACATGGGTTTTTGTCCTCTCAAACCTTGAACAAACCAAGGGTTTTTATCTTTGGGTGCCCTAGATCAAACAAGTTGTTTAAATTTGAAAAGTGGATATAAATGATAACTTTAATGATCATAAAATGAGGAAAAATGCTCCTTTTATATTTGCCTTTTTCCGGCCCTCCATTTATTTTTATTTTATTTTTCCTCCAAGTATTAAATATACTTTTGTTATACAAGGTTAAAAAAGACTTTTTTTTATAATTTATCAAAATGAATTTAACTTACCCCAAAAATAAAAGTGATCAGGTCTAACTCTATGTTGCATGGGTACTCGTACCCATACCCATACCCGTGGGACGCGTACTGCGTACCCGGTACACGTACCCAAGTACCCAGTACACATACCCAAGTACCGGGTACTCAGTGGGTTCTTAGTGGAAAGCATCATAGCTAAGTACCGGGTTCTCAGTGGAGAGCATCATAGCTAAGGACTTTGATTAATATTTCTGATATTTGTTTCAGTTTTTTGTTTGTGTATCAGCTTGCTGTTTATCAAGCTTATTTCAATATGTAATCACTTATCAGTTTTAAACTTTGATACAATGATTGTATGACATTTCAATTTGTGCACTTAATCTTCAAAGTTAATGCTTGACAGTAAACTTTATCACTGTTCTTGTTTTGAAAACTCAATGTCATTATATTTTCAGATTTTCTATAAAATGTTAAATTATATAAAAAAAAAATTGATGTACCCAAAGTACCCCCGTCTCCTATTTTGAAAAAAAACAACGTACCCATACACGTCCCCAAAGTACACATGTACCCCCCATCTCCATGCAACCTTGGTCTAACTTAAAAAAATATTGTTAATTAATTTGTTCTGCAAAAGGAGACATGACGATGTGCAACAGTTTTTATGAACCTACTTAGAACAGAACTTCTTTGCCCAAGAAGACATACATAAAAGAGTTGCAATATAAAAATATTACACCTCTTAACGTAGGAAATAAAAAGATTGGGCCCTGACAACAAGGTGCCATGATAGTAAACCATGTACAAATAAGTGCAAAAAGAAAGGTATCTCCTCATAAGAGATAGAATAATTCTCCCAAAGAAGAGGGATGAAGAAAAGGACTAGTCAAATCCCTTGAGGAACAACCTCTTGAACCTTCAACAAAGTTCACGGATGAACACACCTAATATTTGTGAAGGAGATAAGTATCCCCCTGCAATAACAGGCATAACTGGCCTTTCTCTAAAAAGGACCAGTCAAATCCCCTGGGGAACAACCTCTTGAACCTTCAACAAAATTGACAAAGGAAACACACCTACTATTTGTGAAGGAGATAAGTATTCCGCTGCAATAATGACTTCTCCTACTCAACCACCTCATGTTAATTTCTGTTTACTGCCTTTAACATTTGATCCCTGTAATGTCCCCTTTTGTAAATGCCCTAGATTTTGCTCTAAATCACAAATCCAAATAGAACAAGAAATAGAATGGAATTAGTAATGTCCACATACCTGGTTGAGATCCTGCAACATGTTAGGAAACAATTGGAACATAATCCACAAAATAGCTCTTCCTTATTAAAAGCATAGATCATTCCAACTAGGGTTTGGTCATTAATTTAACCACATGATATATTTAATTTATAATGGAGTTCAACCATAAGAGAGTTAGAATAAGGGGCATATTAGGGTGCTTTAGTCAATCCTTTACACTAAGCCCCACAGCGGATGCCATCCCTCTTGGCCTCATGTGGCCTTTGCCATCCATATGAGGGGGTGTATCTAGTGAGGACTCCATAACTAATCAACCCTCTACCCTAGGTCTAAGAGCAGATACCATCCTTCTTGGCCTTATGTGGCCCTTGCCATCCATATCAGCGGGTGTACCTAGTGATGAATCCATAGAGGATCAACCCTCTTCCTCGGCCACCCTTATCCTCCTCCTTATGATTAGAGAACCTTAACATAGTGGTCAACCAAGGTAAAGGTTTAAAGGTTTAAGGAAACTACAATAGGGTGTCTGGAGTGTCCTTCCCTTCTAAGCCCAAGGGCAGGGCTTTCCTTGTACCCCCTTGACCTCCTGAGACAACTTGTCATCACCATGAGGTGGTGTGCTTAGAAGAGGATCTCATAACCGTTTCTCCCTCCTTGCATTCCCTTCCTCACCCACACATGATTTTTTCCTTGGGAGAGTAAATGAATAAATCGAGAATCTAGAAAGATTAGCAATCCACATAAGAAATAATATGTTAGATAATATCTCCCTCATGCATACTAAGCACACATCTCATGCATGTCACTGTTGAACAAGAATGATATTGCCTGCAATAGATAGAAATCTCTGATTTGATCATCTATGTGCCTAATTGCTGATATCTGATGAATTGATCTGCTCTTATGAGTCCCTATGCTAATTGGATTGATTCTCTTCCGTGATGCTCTTTCCCATCATGGTACCCTGTCATATACCTCCCTTTTGAAACCCTAATTACATCATCATTAAAAAAATAATAATCAAAATATAAAAATAGATAAATAATAAATAATATAAATATAATATATTAGATGATAATATATCAAATGTTAACATAATAATATAATATATTAAATTATAATAAATCAAATATTATTCCTTATATAATAATCTAATATATATATATATATATATGTTGGTGTGTGAAATATATATCAAATATTATTAAACATATATATCCAATATTATAAAAAATATACAAATACGAAAATACACTAGACATATTATTATAATATAAAATTGAAATATATTATAAAACATAACACTACCCATATGAAATATAATATATATCAAAATATTAAATGATAGTAATAAATCGAAGGAGGCACGAATTAGAGTCGCTGCTTAAGAGACTTGATATCTAACTTGGAAGAGACATGACCTTGAAAGGCCGCCTTTTCTCCTTTTTCCACCCCACCCCTGCTTTAGTATAAATGGGAAGAGGAACAAACATAGAGAGGGGCCAACCAGCATTTTTTTTCATAATCCAATCAGCAAGTAGGATAGTCCAATCAGAAAATCATTTCCTCACTGTCAGCAATTCATTACCACTCAGACTATTATTTCTAGTCCAGTCAGCAATTAAGAAATATCAATTCCATCAGTAATCCATCATACTTGGATACTAAAAACGGAGGAACACACGGCATCAGTGATTCCAGCCCTCGAATTGTTATTGAAGATAAACATTATAGACGCAGCCATCCATACTTCCTGTTCTTAATATATTGGAGAGACTCATTGAACAGAAGCTGCGAGAGGAATCAGGGACATTACACAACGATATACAATATAGATTCCAACTACGCGAAGGAATAAACAATGATCATAAGCACTGCTTTAGGATACTCATAATCAGCATTCTATTCAAGCCTGTCCAAGCAGCCAACGGGTCCCTATAAGTTTATAGGAGGAGCAAGGCCGATTGTCATTGAATTGAGAATATGAAATATTTCTGAATGTTGTTGTTGAAACATTCCTCTGTATATACTTTGGCTTGTGGAAATTCAGATGAAGAGTCTCAGTAAGATTTGCATTCTGTTTATCTTGCACCCGATCAATGAAGAAATGTGAACTAGTGAAATATAGGATCTGAAAACACACCAAGAAATTCGTGTTTATTGAGTAATAGGCTGATTGAAAGAAAACCTAAGTCTGATCCACTTTGGATTTAAATTGCGAAGAGTATTTACAAGTTGGTATATTTTACAAGAAGGGCAGTGAGGAATACAACAGATACATATAAAGATTATCTAGATAATTGACATTGCATTCACCACTCTTCCAACTGGTTTTTGAAGATAAGTTTAATAGAGGGAAGCACCTTGCAATTGAATTTAAGGAAATCAGTCACAAAACCTAAAGTATCGGAGAAGGGGACATTACAAGTGGTATCAGAGCATCTTTCGTGCCATCCTGTGAGAGGTAGTTGATGCAAACTAGCCAAAGGGTTCTAAAAGCATTGGGAAGAGAGAAAAGAAAGCTTACTACCACCATGAGTGACCAAATGAGCAATGAATTGAGGGCCTTCATGGAACACACAGCCCAAACCACTCAAGTCCTCATGGAGCAAAATGAGAGGAACGAAAGAACTAATCAACTCCTTCAAGCCACTCAAAACACGAGTAGCAATGGAAGAGATACTAATTCCAATCACTCAACAAATAATAATAATGGTACTCCCAGGGTACCAAACTCTAGACTGGCAAGACCATCTTTCCTATCGAGGGAAGAGCAGATGGAAGAAGAAGAAGAGACAAATGCTCCCCCAATGGATAACATTGACGAGATTGTAGAGGCATATTCTAGAATTGATCCAAAGCTTAGGAAGGATATCTCTTTTAAAGATTATTGTGATGCTAACATGAAAGCCTCCTCTAATAAGAAAAGGAAGATATCACAAGATAAAGTTCTAAAAGAAAGAGTGAATAAAATAACCCTTCCTAACTTTGAAGGATCAGGGAGAACCACAATACGTTCATGGGTGCAAAAGTTAGACACCTATCTTTCATTAAGCCCCATGACAGAAGAAAATGCCATTAAATTTGCAGTGCTTCACTTATTAGGGGCAGCTCATGAGTGGTGGCATCATGGCCTTATCACCCAAGGTCACCAACAAATAAAAAGTTATGATGAGTTCACACCAAAGCTTATAAAAATATTTGACAGGACACACCCACAATGGTACTTCAAACAATTAACCCAACTTAAGCAAGAAGGGACGATGGAAGAATTTGCCACCGAATTTGAAAATCTGGTAGTCATGGTATTGGAAATCTCTCAAGAAAGGCTCACTTACCTATTCATAGAAGGTTTGAAAGAATCAATCAAAAGCATGGTTGAGCGCCTTGGATCTAGAAAACTTGGAAGATGCAATCGAAAAAGCATTGAAGTTTGAGACACACCCAGCCAAAGATAGACCCAAGAACTTTGCATCAAACATTCTCATAAAGAAGACAATTATAGGAGGGAGTCCCAGAAAAGGGAGCCATGCTACCATTCCCAAGAACCATGGGAGCATGGGCATAAATGCAAAGGAGTGGAATTCAAGAAACAACGTGACGAATTGAAGAGGAAAAGTTTATGCTTCAAGTGCAAAGAATTATGGGAGCCAGGACATATATGTGGAAAAAGGAGTCAAGCCCATAGATTAGAAGTATGCCTGACAGGACACAAAAGAAACACCGAACAAAAAAAACAAAACATGGTCACAAAGATATCCCAACAAATAACGAAAGGGGTGGAATAACAATGGAATTTTAAGGAGTTGCAGCTCTAGCAGTGGCAATATAAAATAAACCAATTTCCAAAATAAATTTTTTGTAAGATATTTCATGCATTCATATGTATACTCCGTGTTTCAAATACATGCCCCTTTTGTTTGATTTAAGACTACAAGAATAAAAAGAAATGAGAAGTTGATGTAGGGGAGAGATGTAGGTAAGAGGATTAAGGTTGCTATCTGAGTAGACCACCTTGATAGATGCCAAAGTTCTGCCATTAAGGCCAAGAGGGTCATAGTCCCGCTCTTGGGCTTAGATTGGACAAGGTAAGAATCCCACTACATACCCCATACCCCATACCATTCTTACCATGAGAGATGTAGGTAAGAGGGTTAAGGTTGTCATCTAAGTAGACCACCTTGATGGATGCCAAAGTTCTGCCATCAAGGTTAAGAGGGCCAAAGTTCTGCTCTTGGGCTTAGGTTGGACACTGACAAACTAAGAGGGTTAAGACTTCCATCTAAGTAGACCACCTTGATGGGTGCCAAAGTTCTGCTATCAAGGCCAAGAGGGCCAAAGTTCTGCTCTTGGGCTTAGGTTGGACAAACTAAGAGGGTTAAGACTGCCATCTAAGTAGACCACCTTGATGTATGCCAAAGTTCTGCCATCCGGGCCAAGAGGGCCAAAGTTCTGCTCTTGGGCTTAGATTGGAAAAGTTGAGAACCCCATTACAATCTCCCTACCCTTCCTATGATAGTGAGCTAGTTAACTATTGGGGATAGGGCATAGATAAGGAAGCAAGACAAGCATCCTGCTAAGTAGATCGCCTCGTGTGGATGTCTAAGTCCTGCCACTGAGGCCAAGGGGGCCAAAGTTCCACTCTTGGGCTTAGTATGGGATTGGCTTGAACTAACTTATCATGGCTTAGTCTCTTTGAACCAAATTAACTAAGAATGATAATAGCATTGGAAATTGCATTTTTTTGAAATTATATATATGCAGCTAACTAATGTTATTAGTCTATATGGATATATGTATGCACTTGTGTCCACCTTCTGATTGTAGGGTTCATAGTCGAAAGCATAAATGAAGACAAGCCATCAGGTAAGCATTGGGTCAATCTGATATCAATTTACTGCTACAGCCTTTTTCCTTCTCTTAGAGTGATGAGAGAAAACTTGTCAAGTTTTTACTAATGATCACAAATCACATTCAAGAAAACGTACATGATGGTATAAGAGTAGCACAGTAGGAGGTGGATTATGAATAGATATCCATGATCATTCAATTGTTGCTTGAGGACAAGCAATTTTGGGAGGGGAGAACTGTCATATCCCCCCTTTTGAAACCCTAATTATATAATCATTAAAATAATAATTAGACTTTAATAAATAAATAATAATCAAAATATAAAAATAGATAAGCAATAAATAATATAAATATAATATATCAAATATTAACATTATTATAGTATAATAAATATATATATATATATAAAATTATAATAAATCAAATATTATCACTTATATAATAATCTAAAATATATGTGTGTGTGAAATATATATCAAATATTATTAAACATATATATCCAATATTATCAAATATATATAAATATGAAAATACACTAAACATATATTATTATAGTATAAAATTGAAATATATTATAAAACATATCACTACCCATATGAAATATAATACATATCAAAATATTAAATGATAGTAATAAATCGAAGGAGGCACGAATTAAAGTCACTGCTTAAGAGACACGATATCTAACTTGGAAGAGACACGACCTTGAAAGGTCGCCTTTCCGCCTTTCTCCACGCCACCTCCGCTTCAGTATAAATGGGAAGAGGAATGAACGTAGAGAGGGGCCAACCAGCGTTTTTTCCCATAATCCAATCACCAAGTTTGGATAGTCCAGTCAGAAAATCATTTCCACACTGTCAGCAATTCATTACCATTCAGACTATTATTTCAGCAATTAAGAAATATCAATTCCATCAGCATTCCATCATACGTGGATACTAAAAGCGCTGGAACACATAGCAAAGAGGTAGTAAAATGGATAACACGACATCAGTGATTCCAGCCCGGGAATTGTTCTTGAAGAAAAACATTACAGACGTAGCCATCCATACTTCTTGTTGTTAATATATTGGAGAGATTCATTGAACAGAAGCTGCGAGAGGAATCAGGGACATTACACAACGATATACAATATAGATTCCAACTACGCAAAGGAATAATCAATGATCATAAGCACCGCTTTAGGATACTCATAATCAGCATTCTATTCGAGCCTGTCCAAGCAGCCAACGGGTTCCTATAAGTTTATATGAGGAGCAAGGCCAATTGTCATTTATATTGGGAATATGAAATATTTCTGAATGTTGTTATTAAAACATTCCTCTGTATATACTTTGGCTTGTGGAATTTCAGATGAACAGTCTCAGTAAGATTTGCATTCAGTTTATCTTGCACCTGATCAATGAAGAAATGTGAACTAGTGAAATATAGGATCTGAATACATACTAAGAAATTCTTGTTTATTGGGTAATAGGCTGATTTAAAGAAAACCTAAGTCTGAGTCACTTTGGATTTAAATTGCGAAGAGTATTTACTAAAAAACTCTTGCTTTACAAGTTGGTATATTTTTTATATTAAGATAGTTTAAACATATACAATTAACATGTGGTATCAGAGACTGGAATACTTACTCACAGCACCCATAACATATACAGTTACAAAATTGGGGGAGTGAGACAGAGTTTACTGCATTCTATACTATGTACAGTATAGAGGACCGCATATACTGATCTATACTATTATGTTCACCAAGTTTACAAAAAGAAAGTACATGTCCATACTATTCAAACTTCTAGCCTTTAATCCCATCCATCATTCTGGCTGCTATTGTCCCTTGGGACCCATGAGCTTTCATACTGATTTTCATACAGGGTAGTCCTGTTCTCGGTCTGTTTCTTGTTCTGTCACTGGATAGTCTTCCTGTTCATTCTGGGTGCCCGCATTGTCCACCTGTTCTCTAGGAGCAGTCTGTCCTTTATTTAGGAGATTGTTCAAGTCTTCTACTTCAGAGGGTGCCAGAAAGCTTTGGTGATCAACAATGTATTGTGCAGCTTGAACCTCGTCCTTATGTATCATTAGGCTACCCTCCTTCATCAGCATCATAAACTTGCTTTTGGGTATTTTGAGCACCATGGATACCTGTGTCATGATATAAAAGTGTGTGAGTTTAAGATTAAACTCAGTAGGGTTCCTTCTCTCCATTTGGAAAATCTCTCTATTCCGGTCCTTCCAAAGCAACCACAAAATCTCACATGTCAGTGTAAACCAGAAACAATTAAGTTTGGAATCAAACATTTCAACATAACTTGCAAGAATTTCACACTAGGTGATACTAGATTTGCAATTCCATAAACACGGGGAACCAAGAAAAATAGACCAGACCTTGCATGCATAAAGACATTCAAAAAAGAGATGTTCAAAAGTTTCAACAAAGTTATAGACCAATGGATGACATGACTTGACCCACAACAAGTTTTTTGATCAAAACCAACCATCTAAAGCAAAGTTTCTTGGGTTCAGCTTTACCTTTCCAAAAATATTTAAAGAAAAAATGCCAACTGGAAAAAGGATTAACATGCCCCAAACACTGTGCCACACGTGTGGTGATAGAGGGTTCCTTCTTTAGAATGTGATACAATTGTTTAGAAGTAGAATTAGATAGTAGAGTGCCATCATTCCATTTACACTTATTGAGGTATGTTATTGAGTCAATTAATTCCCCTTTAATTTCTCCATTAACTGCTTTTTTAATGAGGGTATATGTTTTCTTTTGGGAAACCGAGATACTGAATTTGGAGCTAATGCACTCCCAATTCCCTATGTGCCCATCCATCAATATGTCTTGCAGATTTGAGATACCTTTCAGATTCCAACTTTTGGCAGCAACTTTGTGTAAGGGCCAGTGGTTTCCCATTATAACACAGCCCCCACCAAATTGATCTGTCTATAACAACAAAGAAAGGAGGACCTCCAACAACCCCCCTTTCTGAAATACCCTGTCTCACCTGAGTCCAAGCTTTCTAGAAGAACTGGAATATTTTTGAGCCAAATAGTCTCATCTTGTACTCTCCCAAGATCTTGTCACATATTGGGATATCTTTCCACTGCTTCCCTTTTCTGATACTTGATCTCTCAATACTGTTCCTAATAAGTATTTTCCATAGCTCATTGCCCCATAGGGCTTTAATAATCCATTTGGCTGCCAGAGCAGCCCCATGTACTTTGATATCTTTCAGCCCCAACCCACCATGCTTCCTCTCCTGACAACACCATTCCCATTTCACACAGTGCCTCTTTATGTTCCCTTTACCATCTGACCAAAGGAAGTCTCTTAGGATCTTTTCTAGCATATTAGTTTGGGTATATTCAAACATCCATGTCGATGCATAATAGATATGATGGGCAGATAGTACTTTTTGAACAACTTGCATCCTCCCAGCAATGGATAGTGTCTGAGTCTGCCATTTGACGTTTTTTTTTTAATCTTATCATATATCCAGTCCCACATGTTCCCAAAGTTCAGTTCCACAGAGAAGGGTATCCCTAGATACCTAACAATTTTGTTCAGCCCAGCCCACTACCACCCTTTACCATCTAGCCAGACAGGGGGCTCATTAGCCCATCCTAATACTGTGGATTTATGAGGAGAGATTCTGGATCCAGAAGCTTTGCAAAAAAGTTGATCCTTTCTACATCATGGTCAAAATTGCTTTCTGTCAGGCCTAGAAAGACTGCTGTATTTGTATATTTATAAGTTCTTCACAGTTAGGGAGAGAGATGCCCTTTATTGGGGGGCCCATGTTTTGTGCCCTTAGAATATAATAGATAGCATCAACAACAATAACAAATAAGGAGGGGGCTATTGGGCATCCTTGTCTAATAGATCTCTAAAGATTTATTGGGTCAGATAATTCCCCATTCACATCAATGACTGTGGATGCATCCTTGAAGAGAATGTTGATCCATTTACAGTATATCTCTGGAAACCCAAAGGCTCTTAACATACCAAGTACAAAGTTCCATTCTACTCTATCATATGCTTTTTCAAAATCCAGCAATACCATAGCCACCTCCTGTCCTTCTGATTTGGCCCAGTGCATTGCTTCCCAACTTGTGACAAGATTCTCCAAAATGTATCTACCTTGAATAAATCCAGTCTGTGTGTATTATATGAACTTTCTCAAAAGGGGGGCAATTCTCCTGGCTAGGATTTTGGCCAGAATTTTATAGGAGAGATTTAAGAGGGTGATAGGTCTCCAGTTTTTCACGAGTGTCTTGTCTCCTGCTTTGGGTAGGAGCTTAACCACTCCCTTGTTGATGCTCTTTCCTAGGGATCCTTTATTAAATGCATCTTCATAGACTCCCAGAAGTTCTGTCCCCACCCATGCCTTGTTTTTCTTGTAGAATTCAGCCAGGAGTCCATCTAGTCCTGGTGCTTTACCATTGGAAAAGGAGTCAATGGTTGCAGAAATCTCTTCAAGAGAAAGAGGTTTGTTGAGAACTGCATTATCATCTTGAGTGAGCTTCTTGGGTATTATATCTAGACACTGTTTAAGGGCTCTTTGACTGTCAGGGGAGACCTCTGAGGTGAACAGTTTATTGTAGAACTGATGAAAGGTATTTCTAATGTTCTCATGGTCATCACTGAGGGTATCCCCCATTTGAATCTCTTTGATCATCTCTCTCTTTTGCTTAGCTCTGATAATATTGAAGAAGTACCTCGAGCCTTTATCACCCTCCTTTATCTAGTTCATTCTGACTCTAATCTTCTGTCACTGTGTCTTGTATCTCTGTATGAGTCTCAAATTGTGCTTAGTACCTTCTAGTTGGGTTTCCAATAGGGTGTCATTGCCTCTATTTTGCAGTCTTCTCTCTATCTCATTCAACCTGTTGTGCCAGAAGGATTCTTCTCTGTTTCTGTCCATAGAAAGCTTCTTTCCAATGACTTGAAATATATTCTTCCAGGCATTTTCCAATTTTCCCCAAACTGTTATTGCATCATCTAGTGGGTTGCAAAGCTTAGTTAAGTAGGTGACCATTTCAATGGCATCTCTGTTGTCATCATCCTCTAGCAATGATATATTGAGTTTAAAGGGCTTACTTCTCTTTTCATCATCTCCATAGACTGCATTTCTTTCAAATCTAATACATGTTTGAATGGGTTAATGATCAGATATCGATGTCGGGCATACCACAACTGGGGCATGGCTACCTTCTGTTATAAATGAAAATGCAGAGGCATCTCCATAGAATCTATCGAGTCTACAGTAGACTCTTTGTTTACCTTTCTGGTTATTGCACCACGTGAACCAAATATCAGCAAATTGGCCATGCATTTGCTCCATGGGATCGATAAGGTTGAATTTCCTTTTGAACTTACGCCAGAAGAACAACTCATTACCTTTCCATCCTTGTGGCACACCTCCCATTTTGTCTGCCTTGTGCTCCACCATGTTAAAGTCCCCTACAAAAACCCAAGGCTACTTAGGTAGATTCATAGAACACCATTCCCAAAGATCTGCCCTCTCTCTGTAGCAATTAGCTGCATATATGTTACAAATCCCAAACAATTCTGCACCACATTTGATGGTCACCCAGATGACCCTCTGGCAGGGAGAACATCCATGATTTTCTATATGATCTTCCCATTTAGGGTTGACGAGGATAGCCACACCTCCTTTACCTCTTTCATGGTTAGAATGAAAACCGATTGCTTTATCCCACATAAATTTGAGAATAGTGTGGGCTTGGAATCCTACTATTTTGATCTCTTGCAAGCAAATGACATCTTTATGAACCAGTTGATTACACCACCTTCTCACAGTATACTTTCTATCAGGCATCTCTAACCCTCGAACATTCCAGCTATGGATGTACATCATGGGTAACTACTTCAGTGGGGGTTTTGTGCTTTTGCACAACCTATTGAAACAATCTGGAAGATTTTTCTTACCTCTGCTATTATTAGACAGGGAGTTCCTTTCTCCTGTTTTTCTTTTCTTTCTAGTCACCTCAGTGAATTGCTCTTCTTTATTAAATGCAACAATTTGCATTGACTCAAGAGAAGCGACGTATTCCACAGAGGGGGGGCTGTTTGTCCTTACTATTCTGCTTAATTTTCTCAGCTTTTTCATTAATAGATACAATAGCTAACTGTTGGGCATTCAACTTGGTGAGGGTTGCATTACACATGGGGGTATCAATGGCAGCAACATTTGATGGGTGGGCATCTAGGGTATCGGGACTCTTGTCCTCCGAGATACCATGGGCATGAACAACTACGAACTCTTCATCAAATAGAGGGTTTGCTAAAGTAACAAATTTATTATTATCCATAGTTCCATTCTGAACGTTTTTATTACCAACAATATTTTTGTTTTTTCCTTTGGGTATGTCCTTGTCTGAATTAGAAATAGCATTATCAGGTTTATCCTGGCTAGTCTTCCCTATTTTTATCCATTAGATGTTTTATCACCAACAGTAACACTTTTATTATTCTCGAGATTAATCACTATATTGGGTTTATCTCTCTGCACAAATTTTAGGGCCAGGGAAGTCTCTCTTAGTGTGACCATGGCATTTGTAGTGGAAGCATGCACTTAGGTTTCCTAACATAGAAATTTCCCAACAGAATTGCTCTCCTTCGAGATCGAGGGAAATACATTCCGGGAAATCAATCTCTGGTGTTAAAGCAACCGGAACTCTAGCATTAAGGTGAGGGAGAGTGACTCTTGCTTGCTCGACCTGCAGGACCGAGCCCAGAGGTCTCAAAATCTAGGCTATGAATGGCCAGAATTCAACATTAAGGTTTTTTATTTCAACCCAATTGGGTGAAGACCTAGCAATAACTTTCTCAAAATCACCTTTCAGCGACCATGGGTAAACCCTAAACATTGAGCGACCCACATTCACCCTAAACATGGAGCGACCCACATTCCAGAACTTCTTTTCCAAAACTCTTTCCTGCATAGTGTGGTTTTTAAGTAAAACAACAAATAGACCCTTTTGAATCACCTTGCAATATGTGACATGGATACCAAGCTTTTTGCCCCAAATCGAGGCCAACCATTCATCAAGAAACTTTCAAGAGGGCATTGCATCTTTATCTAAACATACAAAGAATATTGCAATACTTTTAAGCCTATTCTGTTCAGATTTGATAGCACTAACCATTTCTTCGTTAGGCGAAAGGGAGAGATTCTTCAAACCCAGAGGAGGAGACCTACCATTATCTCCTGTGCCACCACTAGGTTCGGCATCTCCTCCGCCGGCTTGTCCACTTCCATTGGTTGAGGTCCGTCCCACATCTCCATGCTCGGCGTCCACCACCTTTCTATTGAAAACTCCGTTAAAAACTGCACTATCTGAGAAGGGTGAAGGATTATCGGCCACCACTTGTTTATAAGAAAGCTTCTCGCTCGGTTTCTCAGTATTACCATTGATTGCGAGTTCAATGCTTTCTTCATTAATGCTATCCTTTGCTTCAGCCATAATGACCTCAGGATCAATCTGAAGGGATTCTCCATCATGTTTCGACCCTCCCATCACACACGCGAACCAGGTTAGAGGCACAAAAAACCCCAAACACAGAGGCAGAAAAACAAGGGCACAACTATAACACAACACAACAAAAAAAACCACAGCGAAGAAAAAGCACGCAAGGTACACAAAGAATGACTCGGGCAATAATCAAATGGACACGGAGCACATTAACGACATGAAGCAATCATGCAAACGTCATCCTCGATCATGACACCAGGTTGCAGAGCCATCCTATTTAGTTTTCTATTTTCTTGAAGATGAGACTATTAGAAATCAAGCGATTGATAATATGTTCACAAGTTGGTATATTTTACAAGAAGGGCAGTGAGGAATACAACATATACATATAAAGATTATCTAGATAATTGACATTGCATTCGCCACTCTCCCAATTGGTTTTTGAAGATAAGTTTAATAGAGGGAAGCACCTTGCAATTGAATTTAAGGAATTCAGTCCCTAAACCTAATGTATCAGAGAAGGGGACATTACATCTCCTCTCCCACATATCTCAATATTACCATGAAGAGAGGCGACCCTTGGGGAGTCGCCGCTGCTCCTTCAGAAAGGATTGTGCCTCTTTAATCATGTTCCTCATAACCCATTGTTGTTATTACTCGCACCTCTTCATGGTGTGGAATACCAGCAATGGTTAAGTATTTCAGAATTTTTGGTAGTAAATGTTACATCAAAAGAGATGAAGAAGATTTGGGAAAAATTGACTCTAGATCTGATGATGAAATCTTTCTTGAGTACTCAATTAGAAGCAAGGCTTACAGCTGCTATAATAAGAGGCTAATAAAGATTGTTGAAAGTGCGAATGTCAATGTTGATGAGGATTCATAACAAAACACATATGAACCCAAAGACATATGGATTAAAAGAGTCTCCATGCATAGAAGATGAAGAAACATTTGAGGAAAAGGACACCAAAGAAGATCACCAAGACTCCTGCCAAATATGTCCAAAAGAATCATTCAGAATATTAGATAATTGGAGATAAAAAAATGGAGTGCAAACTAGAAGAAGACTTGCAAGAAAAAAATGAACAAGTGAATCTCTGTTTACTATCAAAGACAGATCCAAAGACTTTTATTGATGCCAACAAAGACGAAGGTTGGATACAAGCAATGGAAGAAGAGTTAAATCAGTTTGAGAAAAATCAGACTTGGGAATTAGTTCCAAGATTTGCAGACAAAAGTGTGATAGGAACAAAATGGGAATTTAGAAACAAATTGAATAAAGATGGAGAAGTGGTGAGAAACAAAGCAAGATTGGTTTGTAAAGGATATTCTCAAGTTGAAGGGATTGACTGTGAGGAGACATTTGCTCCGGTAGCAAGAATGGAAGCAAGAATGTTTCTTGGATAATGCAGTTCACAAGAACTTCAAAGTGTATCAAATGGATGTTGAATCTGCTTTCTTGAATGGAGACCTAGAAGAAGTCTATATAGAACAACTAGATGGATTTCAGCTATTAGAAGATTCAAACATGGTGCGTAGACTTAAGAAGGCACTATATGGTCTCAAACATGCTCCTAGGGCTCGGTATCCAAGATTGGACAAGCAGGCTTCAAGAAAGGTACCACAACTAGTACTCTTTACATCAAAATTGAGGAAAGAATTTTAATAGTTGTATATATAGATTTTATAATCTTGGGTGGGGATGATTGTTGTGAGGTTTTCATACATTACCCCATTGCAAACGGGGACCCTCTTTTTTTTTAGTGGCTTAGTTTTGGTTTACTGGTTGTAGATGTTTTGTTGGCTTTGGTTTAGCTTGGCAATAATTTGAGTTCCTTGATCTTCTAGACAATTGAGAAGTCTTGTCAAGTCTGGGTGAAATTTTGATCAATTTATGAATGAAGTATGAAGTTGAAGTGTTATGATTTCGAAAGTTGGAAATTAAGGGCGAAGTTGTGAAAATTTGTAAAGAATGTCAAAATCTTGTCAGGATCAGGAAATTGGATGATGAAAGTTTGTTTCAAGGGAAGAGTGGAAATTAAGTTTGTTTCAAGGGAAGAGTGGAAATTCACAGTCCACTATGAATCTCCACCCTTCATAAAGTGGAATCCTCACAGTGTGGGTCGAATTTCCACCCTTAAGCAATTTCGAATGCAAAAACAAGCCTTCATAGTAGGGTTCAATTTTCCACTCTAGGAATAAATTTGCAATGAAAAATGAAAAGAAAACGTAGAGTGGAAATTCATGATGATACACGAACCCCCTTGTATGAAACAATGAATCTTCATGGTCATGGTTGATTTTGTACCCTTCGATAAATGGGAAATTATATACTTCATGGTACTCTTGGAATTTCCATTCTTGGAGATTAAATTCTGGTGAAAGATGAAAGGAAAATGGCAACTTCATGTTTAGGGTCATTTTTCCAACCTATGAAATTGAGAAAAATTCAAGTGAAAATAAAAAATGAAGGAAAACCAAAACTTCATGGTCTAGGTCGTTTTTCCACTTTTGAGGAAAATTTGTAAGTGAAAATAAAATGAAGAGTGGAAATTCATGATGAACTACGAACCCTCACCCTACGGAACGTTGAGCCTTCATGGTCACGGTCGTTTTCCCACTCCTAAGGAAAATTTACAAGGCAAAATCAAAATGAATAGTGGAAATTCATGGTGAACCACTAACCTCCACCCTTCGAAAGATCAACCACTAATCTCCACCCTTCGAAAGATCAAGGGTTCATGGTGGGTCGATTTTCCACCCTTTGGCAATTTTGAATGTTAAATGGCCTTCATGGTAAGGTTCTATTTTCCACTCAAAGGAAAAATTTCAAGGTAAAATGAAAATGTAGAGTGGAAATTCATGGTGAACAAGGAACCTCCACCCTACGGAACATCAAGCCTTCATGGTAGGGGTTCATTTTCCACTCTAAGGCAAAATTTATAAAGCAAAATGAGAATCAAGAGTGGAAATTCTTAGTGCACCATGAACCCACATCCTTCATGAAATCAAGCCTTCATGGTTACCTTTGAATTTCCACTCCTTGGTGAAAAAAGAAGTCAATAACAATTTAAAAATTCATGAAGGACAATGCAATTTGAAAATCATGAAGGTCGATTCAATTTTAAAATTCATGAAGGTCGATTCAATTAAAAAAATTCACGGACAATGTAATTAAAAAAAATCATGAAAAATGATGCAAGGAAAAAATTCATGAAGTCGATCCAATTAAGGTGGAAATCTGAACTGAATGAGAGGTCAGCCAGCTTGGAGAGTGGGCAATTTGCAATTAAAACTGTCGAAATTTACATAGAGGTCAGCCTTGTAAACCCAGCAGGTGTGTCCTTTGGAAAAAGGTCTACAAAAGAAGATCGAAGGGAGGCATTTCAATACCAATTCAAACACGAGGCAGATCAAATATGAGCAGAGCAGTCAAGAAAGGCAAATTTGAGCATAATGACAAAATCAGAAATTAAGGGACGGATTTGAGGATAAGCACCAGCAAATGTCAAACATTTTCGAGAGGAATGAACAAATCCGATTTATATTGAAGCAAACTTGGGGACAAAGGCAAAACACAGAAATCTGCCTTAGAGGAGGTGCGGAAGTGGCAGATCTAGGCAAGTTTTTTAGAAATTCAGAAGGATCTTTACACATACAGTGAGGACTTGAAATTGCAAGCATCTTGACATACAATTTCACCACAAGGTTGAATTCAGAGCCCAAGAGGTAAAATCAGAAACTTGGTAATTAAAATCAAGATACATTTAGGTCTGGAAGTGTGCAAAATCAGATATAAAACTTACAAATTTCTTGAGTCTGATATTTTACGAATGCACGAGGTGAGGGGTGAGGATGTGAATAAGTTTGGGTTCTTAAAGTTTATAGATTGTTTATTCTGATATGCATCCTTTCAAATATGTGTTTGATGATAACTTAACACATATTTTCTTTCATTTTGCAAGGATTGTTACATGGAGATGATCATAGAAGGTGATCTTCTGGCATATGCATCGAGGACGGAGAGTTAGAAGGTCAAGCTTGAAGGAAGAAATATTACAACTTCAAAAGCTACAAGGGGTTTCAAGACCAAGTCGTCATGAAGGAGAGACATAAGGACAAGTTCAAGTTCAATGACAAGGGGAATTCTAAGAGCAAGAAGAATGAACAAGTTTTACAAATGAAGAAGATTATCATCATCTTGAATGTCCTTCGGAAATCCAAGATCGACAAGAAGGACCCAACAACGTTAAGGTTTACAAGTCCAAGATCAACATGAAGGAACCAATCACTTAAAGAAGGTCAACATATCAAGACGAGCGATTTCAAGAACCATTCAAGGAGAAGATTTCCAAAATGGAGGATGAAGAAAAATTCATGAAGATGAAGCAATTTGGGAATATGAATCATCACAATTAATCGAAGGCTTAAAATGTTGAGTATCAAGAGATATCTCTTCATTGTGAGGAAATAATGAAGTTTACAAGATAAGCATGCTAAGGTAGCGCCCAATCATCTTCAACCAATCAAGCGATTCCAACTTAACATGTCCAAGTTCATCCAATCAAAAGTGGACATTTGGAAAGTATTTAATGTATTACCACAATGAATTTTCTCATCGGTTCATCCTCAAGAGTATATGCATCTCAAAGCAATGTAATTCTCCTATTGTCTAGCATTTAATATTTGTAGGTGGTAGTTATGGTAAACCCTAATTAGGGTTGCTTAGAATTATTTGGGCCATTGATCTTGAATCAATCTCTGCCGTTGGTTGTACTTGAAGCCTCTATATAAAGGCTTGCTTATTTCATTTGTAAGGAGAGACTTTTGTGAAATTGTTGCCAAAATATTGCCAAAGTAATTACAAATTCATTGAAGCTTGGTGAAAACTTGTGTTATACGAAGTGTGGCATGGTTTCCTATTTCTCAGTCAGAATTTGTTTATGTTGAGTAGTTGAATGAAAGAAATAGTTGTTAATCAATGTTGAATGAAAGAAATTGTTGTTGATCAATGTTGAAACCTCTTATGTTCATACCTTTTGTTACTTGTTGATTGCAATTCGTAGTGTAAGGTTAGGCTCTAAACTTATTGCAAGGCATAACTTCAATTACTTTATGCTCATTGATTTGCACGTCTTGTGTTGTGTGTTTAAGTGATTTGAAAATCACACACATCCTTAGAGGATTTGTATCAACTTCGCATAGTTCTACTTGGCGAAGCAAAGTTTGGTTTGGTTTTACTTTATCATCAATAGTCTCTTGCATTAGTAGAAGTAGATTTGATTTCTAAACCCAATCTCTTTTGCATTCTATTTCAAAACCATTGTTAGGATTAGTTGAAGTGCTCATATTGCAAGATCATTCGTCATTTGAAAAGTTGATAGATTTCCATTAATGAATAGGGCAAGTCCCCACATGATTACCAGCATATCACATCATAAAACTGAGTTGTGTCAAACATGAAGTCACATGTACGCATTGTAAACCTTGGGGTTACTTCACTTGATCACACAATTTCCATATTGTTTAGCATTTGGAGTTTCCTTGTTCAAGAGAGGATAGAATACTCCGTATTTTATTCTGCATGTTGGAGTGGTCACAAAACTGACATCAATAATGATGAAATGTGTCAAAGAAATGTTGAGGTAGTTTGGTTTGGAGGACGACAAACCAAGGAGCTACTCCTATGGTGACAGGTTGTCATTTGAGCAAGGATGATGAGTCACCTCTAGCTAAGTAGACACTGTATAGGTCTATGATTGGGGGCCTAGTATACTTAACTACATGTAGCCCTCACATAATGCTTGCTGTTTGCTTGGTTGCAAGGTTTCAAGCCAGTCCAAGAGAATATTCAGATACTTGAAGAGCACTCCGGATTACAGTCTATGGTATCGAAAGGATAATGACTTTTCTTTAAATGCATACACTGATGCTGATTGGGCAGGTTGTGTGGATGACATAAGTAGTGTCAATGGTGGAGCCTTCTTTTTGAGAAGCAGATTGATCTCATAGGATAGTCTTCATTTCAACACCACCCTTTGTAAAGAAATCAAGAACCATCATTCATACTGATACAATTATAGGAATCCCTACCCATTCTATCTTCCATGACATACAACTTCAAACTATGTCAAAGGCAATGCTTAGTTATAATACCTTGTTTTTTTCTCATACTCGTGCATTTATAGATTGACTAAGAATCTTGATGACGACATCACAATACATAATATGTGGTCAAAGGTGTTGCAATCAATTTGGTGGGACCACTTGGTTCTCATGTTGGAGACCGAGGTTCAATTCTGCCCAACGACGTCTTAAAGCAGTTAGGGTGTGGTGGGGTAATATTTTGCGCTCCAGTGCTAGTGTGCGGTAGGCCCATAGGTGTTGATGGATGAAAGCAAGAAGGACTAAGGAGTAGCTACCCTGCAGGTGCAGATAGGAGGAGTTCAAGCTATAGGAATAGAGGAAGAGGGGACAAGAAGAAGATAAACATTCAAGCCATAAGACTGCCACAGAAGGGGGAGTTTGAAATGTAACTGCAGTGGTATTCCCCACTAGTAGAGTATTTGTTAAAGAAGTATCACCACAAGATGAATTGCATGGGATGTGCGTCCTGTGGACAAACCCTCACAATTCAAGGGCACTGGTCCAATAGACTCCCCCTAATAAATCTAAAAGCAAGTAAAGATTACATAATACGTGTCCCAAAATGTAATGCTCCATTGTACCAAGATTGTTTCTAAGAGCGTTTAAGTAAATATTTTAATAAAGATATTGATGCACGCCTGCAATCAAATAACAACCTTGTTACAGATAGAAATTCACTGATGTAAGACCATTGAGCATGTCATATTCCTGATAGAAATCTGCTCTAATGGCTGGACACTTTTCAGTGTTCGAAATCTGAAATATTGTTTGAATAAAATCTGAGTTTGAAATCTTGAATCTGCTTGTAATGGGAAATAAGATAAAATATGTGTGTATAAAATCTGGATTCTGAACTGAATAAACATTACTGTGAAAAAGCTGGAACCTGGAGCATTAAAACTGAACTGAGAAGATGAAATCGAATTTGTTTTGCTTGTTTTATTTATCTTCGAACTGAATGCAGAGTTATCAAAAAATGGCCTCAATTTTGCAAACAGAAAAATAGGAGAACCAGAAATTAACGAAAACCACATGGTAAACTTCATAAAAAATGGAACCTTATAAGGTACATAAAGCAGAAGGAAACTTTCCAAGTGTGAATGCATGCCAACCCAAACCTGTAATCAACCAAGCATCCTCACAGACCACCTGCAATACCACTTTAAAAACAGATCCTCTACCCTAGTACTGTCAATGAACGATCTTTCTTTTGGTTCCCTTTTAAAGATGGATGCCCTTTGCATGTGGAATAGTTGTTTTCCATTGTAATTCGTCTTAAGGGCCCACTCTAAATTACTTTCCGCTTTGTTAAACAACAAAGAAAAAGTCTTTACTTTATTAGCTTACTTTACTTTATTGCTGTAATTTCTATTCATTAGAAGACCAGTGAATATTATAATGACTGCCAAGCTTACACTGTCACTTCAATACAAACTGGGATTCTTGGCTTTTCTCCACATTGCTTTAAGCATTCATGGCACTTCTTTCAGCTGAAGTATCTAAACACATGGGATGTTGAGGATATTAAAGATATACCATAATACAAGTAGATTGTTTACTCTATCTGTGAAATGACAAGCTGCCTCATTCTGTTCCACAAAAAGAATAATAAATGTTGCCTAGCATCCAAGCCAGATTTGATAAGTGGGAGAATGAAATAAATATTCAAAAGATAACTCAGGAAGTCAAGATCTCTCAATTTATATTAACTGGGAAAAAACAAGGATAAAGTTAACAACTTATGAAGTCAATTTTCTCAGCATATCACCAAATCCAACTTATGTTACGCACATTCTATTGCCTGAAGTATTGTTAAATTTTAAAACAGTTATAGACTTCAGACTAAAATACCTTAGGATCTTCATTATAAGTTTGTGGAACCCACAGAAGCCAGTTATAATTGCATTTGAAAAAATGTCTTAAACAAATTGATTGCTCTAAGTGATGATTGGGAATTCATTCACTCATTATTCCTTCTATATTAATGCAAGGGGTTTTTACTTGTAATTGGACCTGACAGGTAATTGAATTACAATGCAGTTTTAAATACAACATGCATGCTAATCTCTGGGCAAACCAGCTGACTAGATTTTGTGTATGTGTTACAGGAGATTTCAGCTGCAGCTAATGTTCAACAGAAGGAAATTGGAAAATATCTCAAAATATTAGGTGATGCTCTAAAGTTAAGTCAGCCCATCAATAGCAATTCAATCTCTGTTCACATGCCAAGATTTTGTAGTTTGCTTCAATTGAGCAAAACAACTCAGGTATGTTTATTGGAAAACCTAAGATCTGATAGATGCTGTGCTCTATAAAATTCATTTTGTGGCCTTCATACTTCAAACAAAGTCTGTTTTTCGTCTGTAAATTCTGTTTGTTTATATCCACATGACATTTTTTTTCATTAGTCAAATAGCTTTGTCCCATCATCTGTGCTATGTAATATTATTTATATATTTTATACAATTTAGATCTATTTGACATTTACTTCCAATGTTCTAGTGTTGACCTATCATCTCTGCTATCTAATCTTATTTCAGACTTAAATTTGAAACTTCCAGGACCTGGCAACTCACATAGGAGAAGTAGTTATCAACAAATGCTTCTGTACTCGGAGGAATCCCATTAGTATATCTGCAGCTGCTATCTATCTGGCTTGTCAGCTGGAAGACAAACGGAAAACACAAGCTGAAATTTGCAAAGCAACTGGGCTTACTGAGGTATGGTGGTAAATTGTAGAATTATATACATTTTTGTTTTGCTATCTTTAAAATTTCTCACCGTGATTTGCTTTTATGGTCACACATTTGTAATTGAATCCATTAGGTAACTTTGCGTAAAGTCTATAAAGAGTTGCTTGAAAATTGGGATGATTTACTGCCAAAAAATTACACACCAGCCGTTCCTCCAGAGAAGGCATTCCCAATGACAGCTGCAGCATTGGGTCGTGCCTCTGCTGCAAGGGCTGATATTAATGGTGGAGTGTTAAGTGTGGCTTCTACCTTCGACTCTTCTGTGACTGTGACTTCAGGTTTGTCTGGTGCTACTGTTGTCCTAGAATGCACCCAGGGCATTGGATCAGGATCTTGTAATCCGTCAGCTTTGCAGTCGTTTGGCCAGAACTCAGGTTCTCATACATCAGAATATGTCACTACCACCAACTTTAGGGCTTCCACACCATCCTCAGAGGGAAAGGGTACAGGGCAGATGCTTGTACCGCAGACTGTTGCTAAAGAGGAGAATATGGATTCCGAAAAAAGATTGGGTAAAAACCCAGAAGATTTAGATAAGGACTATATTCAAGATACAGAAAACAGAATAGAACATGTTGATCCAGGGTTGAACTCAGGCAGTTTAAATTTTATGAGCCAGTTTTCCACAGGTATGACTAATTTTAGACCTTCCTTTTTACCTTTTGGAGATCCTAGGATGTATTCTGAAATGAGTTCATCAATTTGGCAACCTCAACTACTGTATGGTGTGCCTGCATTTAGAACAGCAGAAGACAAAGGAGGGAATTCAAGCAATAGGAAAAATGAAGAGCCTTTGCATTCAGCGACCAAAGGATATTCATTTGTATTGCCTAATTTAGGAGAGATGAATAACCACACATTTACTTCTTCCCCTCGACCTGATTTTAATTGGGCTGTCACAAATGCCACACATAAGTCAACTGAAAGTGATCAGAAAAATGACATTCAGAGGGACAGGGAGAAGGTAAATAGCAAGGAAGTGAGTTGTGAAAGAGAAGGCAATGGAGCTGGAAATCAGGTATTGCCACAATTTTTGAGAGGAAATCCGGCAGCTCTGTATAATACATTTGGGCCAGTTGCTTCTGCTACCGGTCCAACAACTACTCAAAGTTTCCCCTCTAATATTTTCTCTTATCCAAATCCCTTGGGTTCAGGTATACATGGTATGTTAACACCTCAAATACTCTCAAACTATGGAGCATTCTGCCACAGTATTGCTCCATCTACAGAGACACACGTTAGCCATGATAAAGGAAACCTTTCTCTATGGGGTGACAAACTTTCCCATGGAACAACCCCCACCAGTTCAGTTGGGGAGGCTTTAAGTAGGTTAGCTTCGACTAATATAGGTACTGGCATGTCCATGGTTCAGTCAAAAGGGGGTCAGCCAAGCCATTCTCATTCTGTCTGGTCACAGCCTCCCCAACAATTATCGTTTTCAACTGTAAATGGAGGAAATCATGCTTATGGTAATGCTGGTGATGGACATATTAATCTTAAAAGAGATGTTCTTGAAGGAAATGTAGTATCAAATATTGGACGTCCACGGGGTTCAGGGGAAGGGACAAACCTTAATTGGCCTTCCAATGAAGGGCAGAGTATTACTGGACTAAATCTGTCCTTTGGTCCAGACCATACTGCAGGATAAATGTCTTTTTCAATCTACTTGAGCAAGGATATATAATCAGTAACCCTGTGGCAGAGGCTTCTGTTGTTTCATAATGATTAGCCTTTCAGAAGCTTCTTAACAAGATTGTAACTTGTACAAATCAAGAGTACTCGTATATAATAGACTCATGCTTTTTCAGGTTCCATGACTCAAGTTTGGCCAATTATTTGCATGTAATCTTAATTTTACATTTTTTTCCCTTTCAAATTGTCACAGTTTTTTTTCCTAGGAAATTATTCTTAACTACACCGTATGTAGTTATTTTTTTCTTGGACTGCATGAATCTGATTATGTGCATCACTAAAGTTATGCTTGTTGTTTTTAGTATAAAATGGGGATGGAGCTTTGTGATTTTTAATTCTTAAATGTGCTTTTTACCAGTTAAAGTTGGACTGTAATCTTTTTTCAAGCAGCGTTGCACAATGAGAATACACCTTTAAACATACATGCACGATTAGGGAAAATTAGGAAACATATGCATAGCATTATTCAACAATGGTAAATACAAACAATCAAAACATGATGTGGGGATTGCTAGGGGTTGCCAGAGTTACTATATATGCTCAATATAGTAGAATCTGATAAAATCGTTTGTGTTTGATCAAGATTGACCAAGGGGACAACGGTGAATGGAGGATTGAGGTTTGAGGAAAGCTAGAGAGATCCGTGAATTTCATCCTTGTATTCCCTGTTTTGGTTGATTGGGGAGTAGGGGTTGGAAGTTTTGCGACAACATGCCTATTAATCCAGAGACCAACAATAGAAATAAATGGACTGGATATTCCTAAGGAAGTTGGAGTCTAAGACGCAGAGATTCAATCTTGCTGTAGAATTACATGAACCTAGACCTTTGAAGGACTTTCCTCCCCTAGATTGAAAGGGATAGGCCCTCTTGAAAGGTAACCTTCCATATTAAATTCCACAGAAATTGAAAAAAAAGGAAAGGTCCTTTTATAGTCCATGATACCAGCCATATGTTTTTGGGTTTACATATGGTGACAGCAATATGGGACGACCCCGTACTCCTTGCGGGAGGCGCCTAATTGTGCTACAAACGAGGCTAACCAATTGGATGTTGGAGATATAGCTTCGTGAGATATCTTTCTCCCATATCTTTGGTAGTCATATCTCTTACAACTGCAGGAGTTATACTTTGTTGCTTACTGAACTGCAGAAATGATACAAGACATAGTGGCAGGAATTCCCATTCACCGTCTCTCTTTATTTCGTCTTGCCCAAACATTTCAAGTGTATCGTCAGCAGTTACATGTGTAATAAGGTCTCTTCATTTGGAAAGACATCTGACTCTTATGAAAAAGGTGTGCGGTCATGTCAAGGAGTTACAGCGTTTATAGATATCTTCAGCTTTCCTTGCTTTTGCGGGTGAATGTTATCAAAGGAGTTTATTTTTATGTATGATCGGCAGATACTAAGGGTGTTTTTTATTTATTCCTTCTATAAGTTTGTTATTGAGATTTTTATGGTATGTGAATGATCACTGAGAAAGGGATGAATTGGGCAAATTGCGTATCAGACTTCTGCATATATATATATATGTGTGTGTGTGTGTGTGTGTGTTTGCTGCTGGGTTTTTTCTCCCTCAAGTTGGAGGGTTTTCCCATGCTATTTTCTGTGTTATTGTGTTCTTTGTTTTATTTGTGCTGTGTATGCCATTTCTGGTCTATTTCCAACATGGTATTAGAGCGGGAGATCAATTGAGAGAATGATTTATTATTCTCAACTAGCAAGGCGGGTAGATCCTTGCATTCATTCATGACTAGGAAGTCGAGTTCGGCTAGAAGGGCCCCCAGACCAGGCCAAGTTCGAACTTGTCTGTGGTCTAGGTCCGGTCCACAGGGACCAAGTTCGAACCACCCAACATGCCATTCAAACCCGAGGGAACTTGTCGGAAAACAACAAACTTAAGACATTTTTTTTCATAATTTATAAATTTTTGACATCCACAACCCTAAAAAGTGGATTTGAAAGGCTTATGTTGACTTCTCATTCTCATTTGTGGTGTGCAAATAGGATATTTTGTCTTTGAGCAAGAGGAAATAGGTGGTTGAGCAAGAGTTTGGTTGTGCAAGGAGTTGGAAGATTGATTTGTGGATCTTCTTCAAGTGTTTGTAACTCATTTCTACACCTTTGCAAGCTTACAATGAGTGGAAGAGGTAAGTTCTTGTTCCATTTGCTTTTTTTTTTTTTTTTTTAAGTATTTTTTTTTTCATTTATCTTTTATTATCCATAAGATCTACCATTTTTTTTCCAGAATTTTTCATTCTTTTGTTTTTATATTAAATATATATATAATTTTTTGCCATAGGAAAAGAAACTACAATGACATATACCTCTTCCTCAGTAGGCAATATTGAACAAAGAGTAGAACCCCCTTCTGATTCTCCTTTGTAGAAGCATGTTGATATTGTAGGAGCCCTTCTAGGAGGCGATGTATTTCGTTGGAAATGTCGGAGTTGTGATGTAGAAAGGAATAGTTCATATTTTCCTGTGGTAGGCCATTTGTGTGGATATCCTGGAAGAGTAGTCAAGAAATGCCTTGGAAAAAAGGTGCACCTATACAAAATGCAACAATATTAAAATATATTGCAGAGCATGAAGCAACATAAGAGAGAGAAGAACGTAGTAGACAAATTACGACCACTAGCAGTAAAAGTAAAAAAAAATAGCAAAGGGAATGCAACCCGCCTCTACAGATGTTGTGATAGAAGATCACCCCTTTTATACTACCTCAACTGGCCTTGATACTAAAAGTGAAGCACCCCTTACACAAAAGAAAGGGACCAGTAGAAACTGCATTTCAAAATCAGAGTCGAGAAATTACCGACATTGATGTGGCAAGATGCTTGTATGCAAATGGGCCGCCTTTTAGTGTTGTCCGCTCTCCATATTGGAAGAAGATGTTGAAAAGTGCCAATGAAGCTCCAAGAGGGTATAAGGGCCCCGGTTATGAGAGAGTACAAACCACCTTGTTGGATCAAGAGGTCAAAGGGATTGATGATCAATTGAAGCCCATAAGGGATTCATGGATTGAGAGAAGGGTATCAATTGTTTTAGATGGGTGGAAAGATGCTAGAAATCGTCCCTTGATCAATGTCTTGGCGGTGTCCCCTAAAGGGGCAATGTTTTTGAAATCTGTGGATTGTGATGGGCAAGTAAAGGATGGGCCATTTATTGCTAATATTCTCATCTCTGCCATTGAACAAGTGGGTGCTAGAAATGTTGTCCAAGTCATAACGGACAACGCAAAGAATTGTAGTTGCTGGTTTGTTGGTTGAAGAGCGATATCAACACATCTTCTGGACATCTTGTGCAGTCCATTCACTCAATCTTATGCTAAAAAATATTGGGAACAAAATTGAGTGGATCAAAGAGGTGTATGCAGAGGGTAAGGACATCCAGATGTTCGCCACAAACCACCACATGACTCAGGGGATATTCAGAATGTTCTCACGTTTGGAGCTACTCAAGGTATGTGAACTTGAACTCAATTTAGTAATTTAAATTTAATAAAAAAAAAAATTAGTATCTTACAATTGCTGATTTTCATATGTTGACTGTGTAGAGTGTATTTTGTTTTGAAGTATGTATGATGTATCTAATAGTTGTATTTCTTTGGTTCTACTTATTTATGTTCGAGGTTGCTGAGATTTGTTTCACATCAAATTTAACCGTCTTGAGACAACTTGTACAAGTGAAAAGGCACTTTGCAATATGATAATGAACAACAATTGGGCTATATGGAGGCAAAGCAACATTGAGAGGGCAACCAAAATAAAGCAAAGGATATTGGATGACTCATGGTGGGAATGTGTGGAATATCTCATTAAGTTCACCGAGTCCATTATGAGTGTGCTTAGGTACACTGACATGGATAGGCCTTGCGTTGGAGAGATCTATGATGACATAGACTCAATGCTTGAGAAGATCAAACAAATTGTAAATGAAAAAGAGTAAGATCCTCAAGAGACCTTCAAACAATTGCAAGCAATTGTTGTAGAATGATGGAACAAAATGACCACTACTCTACATTTGCTTGCCTATGCAGTAACGCCCAAATACTATAGCACCCAATTTACTGATCAACTAGGAAGGCTGCCACCCTATAGAGATGTAGAAGTGTCTGATGGGTACAAGGCAGCATATGAAAGACTCTTTCCTGATGATGATATGCGAGATATGATTATGGATGAGTTCATAGAGTTTGTGAATTGAAGAGGTCTAAGTAATGATGCTCTTCGTCATCGGTTTAGGAAGGATGCTCAATAGTTGGTGGTACCTCCATGACCAAAGATTCCAAATGTTGCAGCCCCTTGCAATTAAAATGATATCACAAGTAAGTTTTATTTTTTTTATTTAGTTTAAAGTTTACTTTATCTTTATGACTAGCAAGTAATTTTTATTTTATAAGATTAAGTTTTAAATTTATTTTAATTGTTTACTGTCTTGTCTTCATAGGTTGCTAGTTCATCTGCAGTTGAAAGAAATTGGAGCACATATTTGTTCATCCACTTAGTGAAGCACAATAGGTTGCAATAAAAAAGAGCGGAGAACTTGGTATTTGTGCATTACAACTTGGGTCTCGTCTCACACAAGAGTAAATAATACAATGAAGGGGAGATGAAGAGGTGGGATATAAATGCAAAGCTTGCGGACTCGGATGCTTCCACTTCTTGGCTTGCACTTGATAAATGTGAAGATTTTGACACCAATATTATTATTGCTGCAACTGACCCCATTGGTCTTAGCTCTACTTGTGACTCAACTAATGCCAATGAAAAAGAAGAAGTGAAGAAGAAGAAGATGATGAAGAAGAATGGAATATCAATAAAATTTTAATCCATTAGTTGAACTTCAAACAATGATACTTTAACTGATGTTATGATTTAATTTTAATGTTTTGAATCTTTGACGTTGAACTTGAACTTGAAA
>MU226478.1:191821-217525 GCA_018584345.1 Thuja plicata
AAATTTTCTCAGCAGTAATTGGTTTTAACGTCCCCATGTTGTTATTGAAGCACAAAAATGACGAAGGTCTCAATAGAAGTTGCGTCTCTTCTAGAGGTAGTGTTGGAACTAGAGAAAAGTAGTGTGATTGACAAGATTGGAGAAAATATGCGCACTTCAAGATTTCGACGAAGTTTGATAGCAATTCGAAGGATTTAATTAATAAATTCTCGGCCAAGTTTTTTTTTTACATGCTTGAGAAGATATAAGGTTCGTTTTAGAGGGGAGTGGACGAGAAGTTGATGTGCCATCAGTTGGAATTTGACAAAGTATTTGTCAGTGTTGCATGATCATGAAGACTGCAATGCCTTCTTTACTGCCTCTGCCGACCTCAGCAAGCAATGACGACGAATCTATTTTTAGCAAGTTGAGTCCCCTGTTTCCGTCGACAAGCAACATTAGCAAAGGGAGAGCTCTGAAAGATTAGGATGGTGGATTGCCAAATAGACGGTTGCAGATGAGCTCTGGACTACAAGTTTTTTTTTGCGAGATAGTTGGAAATGTAGGATGAGAGAATTTCAAGCCATGATGCATTTGGAGATAAGTATAGGCACTCTTGATGAATTTAGATTAGTTGCATGTATTTATATGAGTCACTTATAACAAAGTTTTTCTTCCCTCGATAATATGATTAAGCTGATGATTTTTTTTGTGGTCTGTCGTAGTTGTCCCAAGGAGATAGGGCATTAGGCAAGAGAATGCATTGTCATGGAGATAATTTTTTGGAGACCGCTGACCACTATAGTAGTGGTCGATATGGTGAAAGAGTCCGTGGTGCTGATAGTCATGATTGATATGTGAGTGATTGGTATGCACCAAATGGATATGGAAAGGAATAGGGATATCACTGTGATGCTTCTCTTGGTAGGGAAATTGATTGTTATGTCTGTGGTGGCCCTGCATGTTATGGAGAAAGCTACACAGAAAGATCAACACCCTATGACCGCCCAAGTCATGGTCGTCCATGATGCAGTCAAGGACAGAGGATCCCCAAAGGAGATATCAAATCCTTGCAGCAGTAATCAACACCATAAATCAACAAGATACAATCAACAACATGATTTGCATCCAAACAACAAGTTTTATTAATCAGAATTTCTTTATACATGTGGGGCTGTAAGGCCTTCTCGGTTTAGGCCAAGTACAAAGAAAACCTAACAACAAAACCCAACTCAGACCTATTCTAGATCTTCCTAAGCCTCAAATCTATCCTCTAGCAACTTCTCTGCTATTGAGCCCTTCTCTAGACTTCTTCCTCGTGATCCCCAAATGAGCGCAAGCCCTAAATTTATACAAAACCACCAATAGGTCGACCTCAACCAACTTTACATATCCCAAGAAACGTTTTAGACTCAATCAGCCTAAACCGTAATTAAATACAACATTAAATTCGTTTCACAAGGACCTATCCAACAGATCAATTTGGCTACACAAATCCACATAGGAAATCACACCATTCAGCTCCAACGATCATAATGATGCAGTCAAGCTCGGAGGATCCAATAAAGGACTGTCCAAACTTGCAGCCAACAACAAGACAACAACGGAAACTCAACAACACAGAGATATAACAACTTATATCAATTCATATTATTTCAAATTCCAATTACATGCAACATGCCGGGCTGTAAGGCCTTCCCGGTTAGGGCCAATTACATTAACAGATTCAACAAGATCTCGCAGGATACAACCTTATCAATCTACCCTACAACTAAGTGGAAGAAACCAGATCTGAACTTGTGATTGCAAGCCACCAAGCAATCTTCTTGCTTCCTAAGCCAACATACTACTAGCCCTCCAAGGTATCTTCCACCAAATTCAGATTCGCAGACCTTACATCAAATCTTCTCACCTATCTGATCTCTCCTCTCCTTCCCATCTCTCCTAACACTCTTTATTTATACAATCTTGCCACAAGTCGACATTACAAAAGAAATAAATCACAAACACAAGTTGACACCAAGAACACAACACCCAATGTGTTATCCACCAGATATAGGTCCACACAATCCGCAATGAGAGATCCATCATTAATGCCGTGACCCAAATTAAATGCATAAGTCGGCCAACAAATCCAAGCAATAAAACCCATTCGGTGAAACAAACCACCGAGCAACAGACACCCACTCGGTGAAACTACCGAGCAACAACAACCGACATCGAGACCCGTCAGTGACTCCGTGTTACTGCCAGCAACCGAGCCACCAAAAACCAGTTGGTGAAGCCACCAAACCAACATAAGGAACCGATTCCGTCGGTGAGCCAACACCTGCAACTGAGCACCCACCACAGTTACTGAGCAGCTTAACACCGAGATCGAGTAACCAACCACCAAACCAACAACAGTGACCGAGCAACCTTCAACCGAGTACTCCAACCGAGAACTCCATCCTTCAAGTGAGCTCCAAAGCAACCAAAAATCTGACAACCACAAATTTGTCAAGAACCTCAGATGCCCCTACATCAGATGCTCGAGGTAACAAAAGAAGTGTGTCCCACACTTAGACTCCAGAAGCAAATCAAGAATCCACCACCTCATCTTAACCATCGGTCTCCACATCCTCAAGGTTAAGAACAACTTCCACACCAACACATCTTGCCTTCTCTGATCTAATCTCCACAATCTCTGCTCTGAAACAAACCAGCTACTCAATCCACTAACAGACCTAAACACAAGTTCTGCAAACTCTTCAACATCACCATACACTGAATCATCTCCAGTCATTGGTTCATCATCAAAACAATCAACATCAATGCCCTTAGACAAAGACAACTCTTCTTCCTCATCAACAATCTCATCATCCACAACAAGATGCTCTGCAATTTCCATATCAGATCCATCTATCTGAGTATGAAAACCAACCACCTTTGCAACAACAACATCAACTTGCTCCTTCATCCTCTGAACAAGTCTTTGCACCGGCCAAACAAGTCTTGGTTTGATTGGAAAATGCCAACAAACATTACACACACTCGATTCTGCCAACCGATCAGTTAACTCCTCAAGCCTTCTGTTAAGTTCGCACATGATCTTTTCCTCTAACATGTGAAACTTCTCCATCAACAAAGCTATCAGATCCTCTACCCAAAGCTCAACAATACCAACAGATCTAGGGTTACCGAGCTCAACAAAAGCAACCCTAATCTCTTCCAAGACCCCTCAGTCTTCAACTTCTTCATCTCACCACGAATCCCAACTAGCAGATCCTCAACAATCCAATCAACCATCCTAGGGTCCAATCTTCTCGGAGGCATCTCTCCAAGATCTTCAGAAACCCTAAGCTCCACAATAAACGAACCAGCAGCTCTGATACCACTTGATGCAGTCAAGCTTGAAGGATCCAATAAAGGACTGTCCAAACTTGCAACCAACAACAAGACAACAACAGAAACTCAACAACACAGAGATATAACAACTTACATCAATTCATATTATCTCAAATTCCAATTACATGCAACATGCCGGGCTGTAAGGCCTTCCCAGTTACGGCCAATTACATTAACAGATTCAACAATATCTCGCAGGATCCAACCTTATCAATCTACCCTATAGCTAAGTGGAAGAAACCAGATCTGAACTTGTGCTCGCAAGCCACCAAGCAATCTTCTTGCCTCCTAAGACAACATGCTACTAACCCTCCAATGTATCTTCCACCAAATTCAGATCCGCAGACCTTACATCAGATCTTCTTAAGTATCTGATCTCTCCTCTCCTTCCCATCTCTCCTAACACTCTTTATTTATACAATCTTGTCACAAGTCGGCATTACAAAAGAAATAAATCACAAACACAAGTCGACACCAAGAACACAACACCCAATGTGTTATCCACCAAACTTAGGTCCGCACAATCCGCAATGAGAGATCCATCATTAATGCCGCGACCCAAATTAAATGCATAAGTCGGCCAATAGATCCAAGCAATAAAACCCATTTGGTGAAATAGACCATCGAGCAACAGACACCCACTCGGTGAAACTACCGAGCAACAACAACCGACATCGATACCCGTCGGTGACACCGAGCTACTACCAACAACCGAGCCACTAGAAACTAGTCGGTGAAGCCACCGAACCAACATATGTAACCAAGTCCGTCGGTGAGCCAACACCTCCAACCGAGCACCTACCATAGTTACCGAGCAGCTTAACACCGAGACCGATTAACCAACCACCGAACCAACAACAGTGACCGAGCAACCTTCAACCAAGTACTCCAACCGAGAACTCCATCCTTCAACTGAGCTCCAAAACAATTGAAAATCTGACAACCACAGATTTGTCAAGAACCTCAGATGCCCTTGCATCACATAACAACGATCACAACCATAATTAATCAACCGATTAACTCCAAGAACCAGTGTCATGAAGAACAACAGCAACCCGATAAAGAAACAACAAGATCTCTCAAACCACGCCACCTCACAAAGCGCTATCATAGAAACGGATTCTACTAATAGCAAGCAACAAACCCTTTTCATCACTCCTGCCAAACATCTCCTCAATTCAATCGATCTTAGAATCTTAGAAGATTGCTTGAAGCAAGAAACTTCTTTCTCAACTCAGTCACAAAATTCAACATAACTCAAGCACGATAATTCCAAACGAGTTGCTATCATATGACAACCTTCCTTATGACCCCATGAAAAACATATCATGACCACACCTTTAGAAGATCCATAGAAATCAACTGAGACATCAAACACACCAACCCGTGACAACTCACTGCAACCGGTTATCAGGAACACAACTGCCCGATGAAGAATTAACAATATCTCACAAACTACTCCACCAAAAGTAGCGCTATCATAAACATAGAATCTATGAACAAAAAGGAACAAACCCCTTGACCACTCCTTTCCAAGATCTCAATAGATCAACCGCTTGCAGGATCTCCATAAAAGTGTCTCAAACCAAGAACTTCATCAACCCAAAAGGAAACAATTCCTAAATGATGCAAGTTCTTCAAGAACCCAAGATGCTCCTGCATCAGTCCAGCTTATGATGATCGCTATTAATGACTGAATAGTCATGTAGTTATTTCAAATATGTTGCTGACCAACAATAATGAGATGGTGTTGTTGCCGATGTATGCGCCTGTGTATGGGACTAAAAGGAAGTCTCAGATTCAGACTTATTTGGAGCACAATGAGGGACCTGGCCTTCAACATTTTGCTTTGTTATGTGTTGATGTATTCTCCACCCCCAAGGAGGTGCGCTAGAGGATTGATCTTGGAGGGTTTGAGGTTATACTCAAGCCTCTGCCTACTTATTTTTAAGATGCCTATGTACTAGAGACAAACTTGATGAGATGAAGAGGGAGGATTTCTTTAGGCTCAAGAAGATTCAGAGGGAGCTTGAGCTTGATGAAGAATCAGAGCCCAACAAAAGGTCTAGGTTGGTAAAGGTGTTTGTGTTGCTAATGTGTTTGGTTGCAGATGCTTGTCCATCTAGCTGCAAGAAGGTTATGAGGTTGTGTGTATGTGGGCAGACAAGAGAAGGTCTGTCATGACCATTCTTCATTGTAGATTAAGTTGGGTGATAGAAGGTGCAAGGTGAAGAGAGACATCTTCGAGGATTTGCTGTTGGGTAAGATGGATGGTCCGTTGATTGCCAAAAGACTAGGGAGAGAGGCAAGGAAAGGACTCCTAGGTGAGGCAAGGAAGTTGTGAGCTTGTGTGTTCGAGCAACAAAAGAGGTGGATACCTAGTAAAGCACCTAAGTTGTAGCCATTCAATACTCCACTGATGGGAGTAGATGAGAAGGTACTTGCAAGGACAACCCTGTGTCCTTTTGAAGATGAAGGTACTGGTAGCAGAGGCAAGAAGATGGCAAGAGGAATAGGCAAAGATGAAGATGAAGACAAATGCATTAAGGAAAAGATGTGTTGCTGTTTTATATTTCCAAGAGACTTGGAAAGCTCTCAAGGTTGACAGTATGGTGCAGGAGCACCTAGTACCAAAGTTGCACCAGGAGGTCAAAGGTCATGCCATGAATAATTCTACTTATATTTGGGTCTATGTTTGTCCTTAAAGTCATTATGATGTAATTCAAGGCATACTAAGTCCTTGTGGAAGATAATGTAATTCATTTGTAACATGTTCAACTAGGTCCTCATAAGGTCAATATTGGTCAATAGGGTTAAAGTATGCAAAAGTGCCCAAGGAAAGGTAAATTGATTGTAATATATCATATATGATCCATCTTGAAGTGTTAAAAGTGTCCATCTAAGGGTTAGTCATTTATGTAAAAAATGCAAATATTGACAAAAAAAGTTACAAAGTGCAACATTGCAAAAAGTTGCAAAAATTGATGTAAAAGGTTGCCATTCGGTTTTAAGGGGGTTGTTAATCAGTTATAGGGAGAAAGATCTTATATATTTCATGTAATGGACGAATTTGAGTCATGGTGACAAGTCTGGAGGAAGGTATTGCAAGGAAAGCACCTTTTAACCTCTGATTGCCACCCAATCTGCAGGTTGTTGGTTGATTGATAGTCATGGAGTTTGGATGCAAATGAGGAAGTAAATCTCCATGTAAGGATGGCTGGCAGATCATGGAAGGAAGGTTCTTCAATGTGGAGTATGAGGACATGAAAGTTGAAGAGTGTCGACAGAGTATGAAGACTCCCTAAAGGTGTGATGGAGCATAAGTTGTCTGACATATGATGTGAGACTTGTTAAAGTTGATACTCATGTTATGTTTCTTGAGTAGGTATGGATTTTGCTTGGATTGATTGAGTACAAGTTGATTAGTTGGATGAGTTGATTAAGATTTGGAGTTTAATCTTGTTAGATGCCTCTAATAAACTGATTATGTTGAGTTGAGAATGAAACTCCATGGTTGATTGGGGGTTCTTGGTAATTGTTCTATGAGGTTTTTTAATGATTAATTACAAATGTCTTTACAAATTAAGAGACAGCTTATTACACATGCAACTCTCTTGTGTCTTTCTAAATAAAGAGACACCTTATTACACATGTAAGTGCTGACGATACACTTGAAATGTTTGGGCAAGACGAAATCAAGAGTGATGGTGAATGGGAATTCCTGTCGCTATGTCTTGGATCATTTCTGTAGTTCAATAAGAAACAATGTATAACTCTTGCATTTCTAACATAGATGACTACCACAGATATGGGAGAAAGATATCTCCCCAAGCTATATCTCCAACAATCCCTCTTGATGACATGTAACTGATTGAATGTTTGAAGATGTTAAGTTGATCACCGAAATGCAGAAAGATAATGCAAGACATTAAATCAGTTAATGAATTGTATTGTCATTGATGTCAACTTGATATAATTTAATCGGTTATAATCAAAGTGTCAAAGACTTCAGAGAATCAGAGAGAAAATGATTATGCTTTCAGTAATGCATAAAAGACAAGCATTCACTATGTGACTACAAACACCGACGGCTAGTGGGACCCGACGGACAGAGATAACCGAAAGTCAAGTCACAGTGATGCCCGAGCAAGAACACCGACTAGCATTACCGACAGCCAGAATCACAGTGTAAACCGATAGAGAAGCCGAAGGAGAACTGTAGTATTGACCAAAGCTTACAAAGAGTTAAAACACCGAAAGTTAACTAGAGTTCAAAAACGATAAAATATCTAGGTGGTAGAGCTAAATATAGACTTAACTGGTAGTTATCATTGTTTTCATCGACAAGATAAAGCCAGAGATAAGTAAAGGATTTAAAGTTGTTTTGTCTAGTTGGCAAGAAGATCTCTGTGAGATAAAACAAGAGTTTTTCTTTAAATCAGATTGGCAAAAATTGTGGATCAAACCAAGATCAAGAAAATCAAGAACCTAGAAACGGTGATATCATGTCTATAAAGAGACAACTTAATTCATTACGAATTGAGGGGATTGAATGAAAAAGAGGATGTTGAAGAGAAATTGATGAAGAACATCTTCATACAGTCCTGATCAATCAAGTTGAGGAAAGCGCTAAAGATTTATTCGAACACCGAGCAACATAGCATAGCATCACCGAGCAGAACAAAAGTGGAGCAAAGGTATTAAAAGGATATAGTGATCAGATTGGTTTTATGAGCTTACAATAGATCTGAAAATCTGCAAGTATAAGTTTTATATGTGAACAGATCATATTGTTTCAGTTTAACCATTTATTCAGAAAGTCTCTTAACCGAGCATGATTTAAAGACCCTTTCTATATTGAGATACATCCTAAGGAGTATCAAAAAGTTTGATCATGAAGATAGCATGAGATGCCAGATACCATTTGACAAACCAGAAGAGTTTGGACAAGGAAGGTAGCATAGAAATGCCCGATATCAAGTGACAAACTAATCTTTTAAATCCTTTAACAAATAGAAACGCCCGATATCAAGTGACAAACTAATATTTTAAATCCTCTAACAAGGTCACACCTAACAGTGTGTTTATAACCTTTTACAGGGTTGGCTCTTCACCGAGCTCACTTCAGAAGAGTGAAAATTTTGGGTTACCAGTCCCAAGTGGTTTTTCCCTTAACAGGGTTTCCACGTTAAAAATTCACGTGTCAATGTGTTTATGAGTCATTACTTTAGTGTTTTGCATTACACATAGCTTATCAGGATTGATTGGTATACTCTAAGTAATTTACTGTTTTTGGTAAATTGAAAGACTGCTATTCGGTAAACATAGAGAATAAGGTTTAACAAAGCATTCCGAGCAATAGTAATTTGATAAGTATATTTGAAGGCATTCATCTTATAGGACTAAAGATTACTAGAGGCTTAATATTGTGGTACTAAGTTTTTGGGTTGATTAATTAGAATATTTTTGAGGCCACTGATTCACCCCCCCTCTCAGTTATTACTAACAATTGGTATCAGAGCTTGTGTGCTTAGAAAGGGAGTTTAATAGCTCAAACAAAAGATCACAAGATGAACAGACGCGATGTGCCTAAGTTGAATAAAGACAACTTTGCATCATGGCAAAGCCGAATAAGACCACCTATCAGGTATTGGAAATGATGTTACTCAATACCTTGATACTGAATATGTGTTGCCTACAAGACTTCACACTCTTGTGCAATTAAGAGAAAAGCATGAGCATAATTGCATGATGATAGAACTTACCTCATCACTCTCCGATGCCTAGTTTGAAGATGTCAAAACCTGCACTTCTGCAAAGCAAATGTGAGATAAGTTGAAGCTGGTACATGGAGGAGATGCTAATGTACTAAGAGAAAAGGCAGAAAGCCTAAGAGGGAGGTTTGATGACCTAAGGATGAAAGAAGAAGAAAATATCACTCAATATAGCTGCAAAATCAAAGAGGTAGTCAATGCTATTCGAGGAGTTGGAGGTGTACTTGAAGAGGAGACATTGGTAAGTAAAATATTAAGAACCTTACTGCATGTATATGCAATTAGAGTTTCTGTTATTCAAGAAATGAGAGCAGTTGCAAACAATACAGTCAATCTAGATAGTCTGATTGGTAGACTGATTTCATTTGAGATGAATAACTTTGATAATAGTGTCTTACCATCTATACAATCCGCATTCAAATCTTCTTTGAAAATAAGTAATTTAAGTCATAGACATGCTATTAGAAATGATAGTGAAAGTGATAATGAAGATCAAGGACTTGATGAGATTAAAACACTAATGACAAGAAAATTGCAGAGAGGCAAATGTAGATACAAAAGTAAATTACCAATTGTATGTTTAAATTGTAAAGAGGTTGGACACTTTGCTGCAAGATGTCCAAACAGAAGAAAAGATGACAGAGGTAATGACAGATCATAGGAGAAGAAGTTTGATAGAGGTGATAACATAGATTACCAAAGCAACCGACAATTTGACAAGAGAGATACCCGAGACTACAAGGACAAAGGGAAGAAAGCTTGTTACCTAGCTGAGAACACAGCTGATGACACTGACACTGAATCAGAAGAAGACATTGAGATGGTATTTGTAGCCATGAAGGATGATTCAGATGAAGAAGAAGAAAGGTATGTAGAAACTGCACTCATATATAAGGTTAGTAAGAATTATGTTTGGATAATAGATAGTGGCTGCACTCACCATATGACCGGTGATAAGAAAAAGTTTGAAACTTTTGAATACTATAAAAGTGGTTCAATAAGAATGGTAAATGATACACCTTGTATAGTTGAAGGTAAAACTCTAATGTTGAATAACCTGATCAAATGTGAAAATGCTTACTGGGTAAAAGGACTGAATTATAATGTTAAGTGTTTCACAACTGAATAATACAGGTCATCGAGTGGCATTTGAAAATAAGAAGGCAAAGATCTTCAATGAATCAGGAAGGTTGATCGGAACCGATGAGCAGACAAAAGGTAACCTTTTCTATCTTGATGACACTAACACCACTTGTTTAATGGCTAGAAACGAAGACACATGGTTGTGGCACAAAATATTGTCATGTGAATTTTGACAACATGATAAAAATAAGCAACAAAATGAATGTCAGAGGCTTACCAAACATGACTAAGCCCGAGCATATGATGTGCAAGAATTGTCAAAAAGGTAAAATGACAAATTCTAGTTTCAAGAGTAGAACCCATACATCTAATGCAATTCTAGAATTAGTCCATACTGATCTATGTGGACCCATGAGGACAAAGAGTTACTATGGAGATAGGTATTTTATTCTCTTTGATGATTATTCTAGAATGATGACAGTTATGTTCTTAAAAGATAAATCAGAAGCATTCAAGATTTTTAAATGGTATAAGACTATGGTAGAAAAACAAAGTAAAAATAAATTGAAATGTTTAAGGTCAGATAGAGGAGGGGAATTTACTTCAGATGAATTCACTAACTATTGCAATGAGCATGGAATTAAAAGACAGGTTTCTGCACCGAGAACACCACAACAAAATGGAATTGCTGAAAGGAGAAACAAATCAATTGTTGACTGTGCAAGAACATTGATGATTGAGAAGAGCATCACTCAAACTTTCTGGAGGGAAGCTGTCAGTACTGCTGTCTACACATTAAATAAAGTACAATTGAAGAAGTATACAAAGAAGACACCCTATGAGCTTTGATATGGTCATACATCCAATGTAAGTTACTTAATAATCTTTGGTAGTCAATGTTATATTTTGAAAGATGATAGAAATGGAAAAATTGATTCCAAAAGTGAAGAAGGTATCTTTCTATGGTATTCAACCAAAAGCAAGGGTTATAAATGTGTTAACAAGTCATCTAACAAGATCATTGAAAGTGCAAATGTGAAAATAGATAAATTTGCAGAAAATAATGATAAGGAAAGCATAAGAGAACTAGAGGACTACAACAAGTTTGTTTATACAAAACCTGACACTCTACCCAAGCAACAATGTATCACTCTCGAGCAACAAAAGATTGCACTCGAGCATCCGACTGCAATTACCGAAAATAAGAAAATCCTCAAGATGATGTTCCGAGCGATGGAGATCAGAATGAAGGTCAAGAAGATGATCAGAATGATGAACACAGAGCTGAACCAAAACTTGCCAAGTATGTCAGAAGACATCATCCACAGAATCAAATCATAGGAGACAAGAAGGCTGGAATGAGAACAAGAAGTAAGTCACTAAACACTAGATGTTTACTTTGTGATTTTGAGGCTAAATCTGTTAACATTGCACTTGAGAATGAAGAATGGTTCAGTGCTATGAACGAAGAAATATAACAGGTTGAAAAGAACAATACATGGACACTAGTACCAAGACCAGATGACAAGAATGTCATTGGTACCAAATGGATATTGAAAAACAAGATGAATGAGAATGGAGAGGTCACAAGAAACAAAGCAAGGTTAGTATGCAAGGGATATGCACAAGAAGAAGGTATTGATTATGGAGAAACCTTTGCACCCGTTATTAGACTAGAAGGAGTTAGAATCTTACTTGCTTATGTTGTATTCAAAGAATTCAAGGTATACCAGATGGATGTCAAATCTGCATTCCTAAATGGAATATTAGAAGATGTATACATTGAACAACCAGAAGGGTTTGTTGATCTAGACAAGAGAAACATGGTATGTAGACTACATAAAGCCTTGTATGGATATAAACAAGCACCTAGAGCTTGGTATGTAAGACTTAACTCCTATCTCATTAGCATGAAATTTGTTAGAACAAGTGAAAATAACAATCTGTACTTAAAAGAAGATACCGATGGTAATATTCTAATTGCTGAAATTTTTGTTGATGATATCATTTTTGGGGGAAATGAATTGTTATGCAAATCCTTTGATAATGAAATGAGCAAAGAATTTGAAATGTCTATGTTTGGGGAGATCAAATTCTTTCTTGGTCTACAGATTCTTCAACAAAATGCAGACATATATATCACTCAGTCCAAATACATCAAGGAAGTGCTGAAGATATTCAAGATGGAAGATTCCAAACCAGTTGGAACACCCATGGCTACTGGATGTAAGTTGACAAAAGAAGACAAAACAAATGAGGTAAATCAAACCTTGTATAGATCAATGATTGAGAAACTAATGTATGTTGTTCATACCAGACCAGATATAACACATGCAGTTGGAATAGTTGCAAGATTATCTGCTAATCCCAAAGAATCACATATGATTGCTGTTAAGAGAATTTTGAGATATCTGAAGAACACCAAGGACTATGGCTGATGGTACAAAATAGAAGGAAAATTTGAGTTATAAGTCTATACAGATGCTGATTGGGCTAGAAACATTGATGATCGAAAGAGAAAAACTAGAGGAGCATTCTTCATGGGTGACAAACTTGTCACATGGATCAACAAGAAGCAAGGATGCATCTCTCAGTCTACAATAGAAGCAGAGTATGTGGCTGCTGCTGCAAATTGCTCCAATATTGCATGGATCAAGCGGTTGCTGGAAGGTATGAATATGAAGATTCTTGAACCAGCAATTATCTACTATGATAATACCAGTGCAATTAACATTTCCAAGAATCCAGTTATGCATGCTAAGACTAAGCATATTGCTATCAAGTATCACTATCTGAGAGAACAAGTGCAAGCAAAGGAGGTGACATTGGAATATGTTCAATCAAAGGAACAATTAGCTGATATATTCACCAAGCCATTACCGAAAGATACATTTGAGTACTTGAGACAGAGACTAGGGGTCCAACCCTTGTCTATCGGTCAGTAAACTGACTAGGAGGATGCGTCAACCTACACATAATCTGAAGATCATTCATGTTGATGCAAACACTGAGATGAACAACAACATATACATTTGTACATAGTGAGGTACAAGTATGCACCGAATACCAGAGACATTGTATTGTTGATGGATAGGGAGATTCAAGGAATATATTATATAAAAAGGATAAAGATGATATAGAAGATATTTGGCATTGTTGTCAAAGGGAGAGATTATCTCATTATCATAAGGGAGGAGGCTCTTTATCATAAATGAGAGATTATCTCATTGATCAGAAAATATTATATCATTATGCATGAAGAAAAGTTCTTGATAATCAAAAGGAAGAGTTTATCAATATTCAAAGGGAGAGAAATTGATAACATATGAAATATCCATCTAAGGGAGAGAAATAATAAAGGGAGAGAGTTCATACAAAAAGAGAAATTGTTGTCAAAGGAAAAAGAGATTATCAAGAAGAGGAACTATCAAGGCAGAGCGCATATCAAAACAGAGACAGGAGATGCTACATCTATCCAATGAAGGGATTGAAGATTGAAGAAAACCACTCCGCAAGAAATAAATCTAAGCTATTTAGGGCTTACCGAAAGCCAGACATTTATAATAGTTACAATAGGAAAGATTAATGAAACTGTTATATTTCATATTGTATTAGTAATAGTATAGTATGATAATGTAGTATGTTGCCGTCAATGCCAAAGTGAGAGATTGATGGCATGTAACTGATTGAATGTTTGAAGATGTTAAGTTGATCACCGAAATGCAGAAAGATAATGCAAGACATTAAATTAGTTAATAGATTGTATTGTCATTGATGTCAACTTGATATAATCTAATCGGTTATAATCAAAGTGTCAAAGACTTCAGAGAATCAGAGAGAAAAGGATTATGCTTTCAGTAATGCATAAAAGACAAGCATTCACTATGTGACTACAAACACCGATGACTAGTGGAACCCGATGGACAGAGATAACCGAAAGTCAAGTCACAGTGATGCCTGGGCAAGAACACTGACGAGCATTACCGACGAGAAGAATCACAAGCATTACCGACGACCAGAATCACAGTGTAAACCGATGGAGAAGCCCGAGGATAATTGGAGTATTGATTGAAGCTTACAAAGAGTTAAAACACTGAAAGTTAAGTAGAGTTCAGAAATGACAAAATATCTAGTTGGCAGAGCTAAATATAGACTTAACTGGTAGTTATCATTGTTTTCATCGACAAGATAAATCCAGATATAAGTAAAGGATTTAAAGCTGTTCTGTCTAGTTGGCAAGAAGATCTCTGAGAGATAAAATTGGAGTTTTTCTTTAAATCAGATTGGCTAAAATTGTGGATCACACCAAGATCAAGAAAATCAAGAACCTAGAAACGGTGATATCATGTCTATAAAGAGACAACTTAATTCATTACAAATTGAGGGGATTGAATGAAAAAGAGGATGCTGTAGAGAAACTAATGAAGAATAACTACATACAGTCCTAATCAATCAAGCTGAGGAAAGAGCTAAATATTTCCGCGGACACCAAGCAACAAAGCATAGCATCACCGAGCAGAACAAAAGTGGAGCAAAGATATTAAAAGGATATATTGATCAGATTCATTTTATGAGCTTACAATAGATCTGAAAATATGCAAGTATAAGTTGTATATGTGAATAGATCAGACTGTTTCAGTTTAACCATTGATTCAGAAAGTCTCTTAACCGAGCATCAGTTTTTACCGAGCGTTAGTAAATTACTGAGCGCCAGTAAATTACTGAGTTATCTAGTGATGATTGAGCGGAAGAACACAGCGATGACCGAGTGACAATATTTTGACAGTTTGAGAGGAATTTGAGATCCCAATCAAGATAGTTGATTTCTTGGGATGTGTGAAGTTTGTTGGAGGTAAAGATGATCGTTGTGGAGAATTAAATGAGCATTTAATATATGTTTAACCTTTTTTATGTATGGATTCAAGGAGTTTTGAGATGTATTCTACAATGTAGATAGAAACAAAATGTTGGAAGGGTTCGTTGGATCTGACCAAATCCTAAAATTTACGGTAATGATTAAGCGGAAAAAGATTGAGCTACCTGATCAAAGAGGTATAAGATTAACTTAATTGCAAGTTATATGTGTGTGGTAGAGGATAATGCAGTTGATTGACAAATTTAAGCAGAAGGTAGAGAAGGTTGAAGAGAGCAGGATATGACTGCACAGTGGTGATTGCTTGAAGGATTTTTGAGCAGATCTGAGTGATAGAAATGACAATGAAGTCCAGTCAGTGAATTAACATTTGAGCTATAATTGGATCTGTATTTGCAAAGTGAGCTGTATATTTTATATCACAATTTGATATTACTTTCTAACCATTGTATCAGTTGCAAAATCCTTTTAAACAAGGTTGACCTAACAGTCATATTATAGATCTTTTAATCAAGGTGACATTCTAATGGAATGCTCTAAGCCCTCTAACAAGGCTCACTTTTAACAGGGTGATTAAATCCTTTAACCGGGTCACGTTTAACAGTTTGTATTGTAACCTTTGACAGGGTTGGCTCTTGACAGAGCTCACTTCATAAGAGTGAAAAATTGGTAGCATGTTACTCGTGGTTTTTCCCATATTGGGTTTCTACGTTAAATCGTGGTGTCATACTTGTGTGAATGATATTTGATGTGTTGTATTGTGAAGAGTTTTATATTCTGCAAGTTGATTACATTAGGACAATGAATTGCAAGTTTATGTTATTGATTATATGCTATAGAGACCAAGTGGATTACTGAGTGGATCTGAGTTGGTTAATGTGTTTGAAAGTTCAATTGGTACATTTGGACCCAGGATAACTGATTCACCCCGCCGCTCAGTTATTCTGAATCATTCTAACAATTAAAATCAGAGTTGTTGTGGTGCTTGTAGAGAAAAGTTTGAAGGTACTTGAAGCTAAAGATCAAGATGTATAAAAAAGAGGTACCGAGGTTGAACAAAAAGAACTTCCCTGCATGACAAAATTTGAAGTTACACCTAGCTGGAATTGGAGAATCATCAAAATGCTATGTGGAAAATGATTACATAACAGTGCCTACAATTATGACAACTCAACAGATGAAAGAAAAACAGAACACAACCAAGCAATGTTGGAGATTGCATCAGCCATAAGCTATCCTGAATTTGAAGACATAAAAGATTGCAAAACGACAAAAGAAATGTGGGATACACTGGCAACTATCTATGGAGGTGATACAAATGTACGAAGAGCCAAGTTTGAAATCTTGAGAGGTAAGTTTGATGAAATGAGAATGCAAGATGGTGAAACTATTGCTCAATTTTGTAGCCGAGTTAAGGAGGTTGTGAATGCTATTAGAGGAGCTAATGGAAGTATTAGTGATGATATTGTTATTAACAAGGTAATGAGAACCTTACTTCCTATATATGCTATTAGAGTATCTGCTATACAAGAACTGAGATGTACTCCTGGTAACAACTTAAATCTGGAAGGTTTAGTTGGTAGACTTACTGCTTTTGAGCTATCAATTTTTGATAATTTCACTCCTCACCATGTTGATTCTGCATTCAAATCACAACTGACTCTTCACAAATCAAGGAAAGGAAAAGAAAAACATATGAATAGCGATAGTGACACTTCTGATGAAGATCTTGATAAACTTGAAGCACTTATGGCTAGAAGACTACCGAGTAGGAAAAGGAAACTTCAAAGGTAAACTTCCTATAATATGTTTTTCATATAACAAAGTTGGCCATGTTGCAGCAAGATTCCCTGACAAGAATGCCAAGGATGATAGAAGAGAAAGCAAGTACAAAGACAAAAGGGATGACATATTTCATAAGGTATAAGGACTATAAGGACAAATGTAAGAGATCCTGCTATATTGCTAAAGAAGAAATTGAGAGTGAATTTGATAAATGTGATGACAGTGATATAAAAGTTGTTCATGTTGCTATGAAAGATGATTCTGATGAAGATGAGAAAACTGCACTTATTTCATATATGAGTAAAGGTGATATATGAAAAATTGATAGTGGTTGTTCACATCACATAACTAGTGATAAAAGTAAATTTGAAACCTTAAGCTATTGCAGAGGTGGTAGTGTCAAGTTTGGTAATGACAAACCATGTCCAGTGAAAGAAAAATGATCAATAAAACTGACTAGTAAGATGACACGTGACAATGCTTATTGGGTTGAAGGACTAAACTGTAATTTGTTGAGTGTTTCTCAGTTGAATAATTTTGGATACCGAGTTGAGTTCCATCACAGAAAAGCTAAAATCTTTGATGCTACTGGTGAACTGATTGGAAGTGGAGAACAAACAAGAGGTAATTTGTTCTATCTAGATTCATCTGATGAGACATGTTTGTTTGCACAATATGATGATATATGGTTATGACATAAGAGGTTATGTCGTGAACTTTGACAATTTGGTAAACATTAGTAAGATGAAAAGAATAAGAGGGTTACCAAGATTGAAGAAACCTGATAATATTATGTGTAAGCAATGTCAGTTGGGAAAAATGACAAAGTCTAGTTTTAAGAGCAAAACCTATACTTTTGATGATATTTTTGAATTGGTTTATACTGACCTTTGTGGACCTATTCGTGTGCAAAGCTACCGAGGTGATAAATATTTCATACTGTTTGTTGATGATTACTCTAAAATGATGTTTGTAATGTTTCTCAAGAAAATATGATGCTTTTTAGATGTTAAAGTGGTATTTGGCAAAAGTTAAAAAAGAGACAGGTAAGAGCTTGAGATGTCTGAGATCTTATAGAGGTGGAGAGTTTATATCTAATGAGTTCAACCTATTCTGCAATGATAGAAGAATTAAAAGCCAAATGCCTGCTCCAAGGACTCCCCCATAGAATGACATAGCCAAGAGAAGGAATAGATCAATAATGGAATGTGCTAGAACATTGATGATAGAAAAGAATGTTGCACAAAAGTACTGGAGAGAAGCTATAAGTACAACAGTCTATACCTTGAGCCGAGTGCAAGTCAAGAAAGGTACTGATATTACACCTTATGAGTTATGGTATGGTTATGCACCTAATGTAAAATATTTTAAAGTTTTTGGAAGCAAATGTTATATATTGAAGGACGATAGAAACAAAAAACTTGATGCTAAGAGTGATGAAGGCACATTCCTAGGTTATTCCACTAAGAGAAAAGCATATAAGTGTTTGAATTCTAACACTAACAAAGTTGTGGAAAGTGCAAATGTTAGAATTGATGAATATGCAGAAAAGAATGAAGTGGAATGCAAACAAGAACCTGAGGACTATAGATCTTTCGTTTACATGAACGATGGAGAGCCCACTAGTTTGCCTAAAATGGGAAAAGAAGATTCTGAACAACATAATGATGCTGTTGAGCAACAACAAGAAAATGCCAAGACACATAAAGAGGTTGCCGAGCATCAGGAGGAAACTGCCGAGCAATCTGAGATTGAAACAGAGACACAAAATGAACCTGAAATTAATTTTGATGACGAATCTAAGGAAGAACAAGAAGATTAAAGGAGACCAGAGCCTACACTAGCAAAGTATGTAAGAAGACATCATAAACGAGATCAAATTATTGGAGATAAAGATTCAGAGGTCATGACAAGAAGCAAATTGAAAAATCAGACATTCTTATTATGTGAATTTGAGCCTAAATCAGTGAAAGATGCTTTGGATAATGAAGACTTGATACAATCCATGAATGAAGAGATTGAACAAATTGAGAAGAACAAAACCTGAACACTAGTACCTAAACCAAAGGACAATAATATTATTGGAACCAAGTGGGTATTTAGAAATAAGCTGAATGAACATGAATAAGTTATAAGAAATAAGGCCATACTGATATGCAATGGTTATGCACAAGAAGAAGGCAATGACTATGGTGAGATGTTCGCCCTAGTTGCTAGATTGGAAGGAGTTAGAACTTTATTGGCTTATGCAGCTTACAAAGGATTCAAAGTATATCAAATGGATGTCAAATCAACATTTTTGAACGAAATACTAGAAGAAGAGGTATACATTGAACAAGCTGAAGGATTTGATGATTCAAGCAAGAAGAATATGGTTTGCAAGCTACATAAAGTGTTGTATGGATTGAAGCAAGCCCCCAAAGCATGGTATGAGAGATTACACAATTACTTAGTCAAGATTGGATTTGAAAGGACAAATGACAACAATAATCTGTAGTTAAAGTCTGAAAAAGGTAAAAGGATATTGTTAGCTGAAATATTTGTTGATGATATCATATTTGGAGGACAAGATGCTTTGTGCCAAACATTTTCAAAAGAGATGCAGACTAAATTTGAGGTGTCTATGTTTGGAGAGATCAAATTCTTTGTTGGTTTGCAAGTATATCAGATGAAAAAAGGCATCTACATTACTCAATCTAAATATAACAATGAGATACTGAAAACCTTTGGCATGGAGGATTCCATACTTGTAAGTACACATATGGCTACTGAACAGAAACTATCAAAGACTGATGAGACAACTGAAGTGAATCAAATCATGTATAGATCAATGATTGGAAAACTACAATATGTTGTTCATTCCAGACCATATATTGCATTAGCAGTTGGGATTGTTGTAAGATTTTCTGCAAATCCTAAAGATAGTCATATGATGGCGGTGAAAAGGATTCTGAGATATCTGAAAGGAACATAGGACTATGGATTATATTACAAGAAGAATTAGATGTTTGAAATGAAAGTTTACACATATGCAGATTGGAATGTTGATGAAAAAAAGGGTACAGGTGGTGGTGTATTCTTTTTAGGAAAGAGATTAGTCTCTTATACAAGTAGGAAACATAATTGTATTTCTCAATCTACAGCAGAAGCTGAATATGTTACAGCAACAGTGAATTGTTCAAACATAATGTGGATCAAGCAATTGTTGAAAGGTATGAAGGAAGAAATCACTGAACCAGTTGTTATTTTTTGTGATAACACTAGTGCTATTATTATTTCAAAGAACCCTGTGATGCATACAAAGACCAAACATATTGCTATCAAGTATCATTACATGAGAGAGCTGGTACAAGACAAAGAAGTAAGACTTGAATATGTAAATACAAAGGAACAGTTGACAGATATATTTACTAAGGCTTTACCAAAGGATGCTCATGAGTATCTAAGAGGAAATTTAGGGGTGATTCCCCTATCTGAGGCTAACTGAGATCACATGGATTGGCTGCATCAAATGTATTACATAGAATATCTGACAGATTGATGAAAAAGGTGGTCACACATTAGGAGTTGCCTAAAGTTGTGAAATGTAATGACAAAGGGAGCATATAATTCAGAAACCTGACTCAAAAATATCTACATGACGAAGATGTATGTCTTTGGCATTGTTGTCAAAGAGGGAGATATACTATGAGAGAAATGTACAAAGAGAGATATTGAGAAAACAAAGAGGGAGATATACCATTGAGGGAGAAAAAATCTATGAGAGAGATAAGCTACAAAGAGAAATCTATCCAAGAGGGAGAAATATTTGTATTGGAGAGAATAAAAATGATGCTAAGGACATTAATGCAAATCTGTTTACATAGAACATACTTTTGGATTGTTTGGGAACCTTGCATATGTTGTTTGTTTGCATGTGTTTGCCATCAATGCCAAAAAGGGAGATTGTTGGAAACTACAATTGAAACAATTGTTATATTGCCATTGATGTCAAACCTTAACTGGTAAGACAATTGCTATCTTGTAAAGTGCCATATCAATTGATTGATGAAGAAGATTTGAAAAGGAGAGATAACAAGAAGACCTGGTGAAATTGTTGAGTTATGTGGAACTACAATGGGTAATTGATGAGATTACACCTTGACAAGGTAATATATTGTTTATCTTAAGTCTAAGTGAAGTTAGGATGATTACAAGATTAGTCTTGACCAAGTAACAGAGCAGAAGATTAAAGAACTTAAGTTTGTACCGAGTGATGTGAGTGTCGATCGAGCGCCAGTATGTGATGAGCAAATTTAGTGTCGATTGAGCATCAGTATTTACCGAGTGTCAGTAAATTACCAATTTATCTAGTGATGACCGAGCGAAAGAACACAATGATGACCGAGTGACAGTATTTTGACATTTTGAGAGAGATTTGAGATCCCAACCGACATAGTTGATTTCTTGGGATATGTGAAGTTTATTGGAGATAAAATGATCGTTGTGGAGAATTAAATGAGCATTTAACATATGTTTAACCATTTTTATGTATGGACTCAAGAAGTATTTTTGAGAGGTATTCTACAATGTAGATGGAAATGAAATGTTGGAAGGATTCGTTGGATCTGACCAAACCCTAAGATCTACAGTAATGATTAAGTGACAAAAGATCGAGCTACCTGATCAGAGATGTATAAGATTAACCTAATTTCAGGTTATATGTGTGTGGTAGAAGTTAATTCAGTTGATTGGAAAATCTAAGCAGAAGGAAGAGAAGGCTGAAGAGAGAAGTATAGCACTGCATAATGGTGATTGCGCGAAGGATTTGTGAGAAGATCTGAGTGATAGAAATGACAATGAAGGCCAGTCAGCGAATTGGCATTTGAGCTATAATTGGATCTGTATTTGCAAAGTGAGTTGTATGTTTTAGATCACAATTTGTTGTTACTTTCTAACCATTGTATTAGTTGCAAAATCATTTTAAACAAGGTTGACCTAACAATCATATTGTAAATCCTTTAATCAAGGTGACATTCTAATGGAATGGTCTAAGCCCTCTAACAAGGCTCACTTTTAACAGGGTGATTAAATCCTTTTACCAGGTCACATTTAACAGTGTGTATTGTAACCTTTAACATGGTTGGCTCCTCACAAAGCTCACTTTAGAAGAGTGAAAAATTGGTAGCATGTCTGGTGGTTTTTGCCATATTGGGTTTCCACGTTAAATCGTGGTGTCATACTTGTGTGAATGATATTTGATGTGTTGTATTACTAAGAGTTTTATATTCTACAAGTTGATTACATTAGGACAGTGAACTGCAAGTTTATGTTATTGATTATATGTTATAGAGATCGAGTGGATTACTAAGTGGATCTGAGTTGGTTAATGTGTTTGAAAGTTCAATTGGTACATCCAGACCTAGGATAACTAATTCACCCCCCTCTCAGTTATTTTGAATCATTCTAACACCTACTTCTTGAGCTTGCTGACCCTCTACAAAGGACTTGACACGTCCAAACATTAACAACACAAACACCTTTACAATTACATGTGTAATAAGGCGCCTCTTAATTTGTAAAGACATTTGACTCTTCATGAGAAAGGTGTGCGGTTATGTTAAGGAGTTACAACATTTATAGATATCTTCAGCTTTCCTTGCTTTTGTGGGTGAATGTTATCGAAGGAGTTTTTTTTTATGTATGTTTGACCAATACGAAGGCTGTTTTTTATTTATTGCTTTTGTATGTTTGTTATCAAGTGAGATTATTATGGTCTGTGAATGATCACTGAGAAAGAGGTGAATTGGGCAAATCGTGTATTAGACTTCTGCATATATATATATATATATATATATATCTGTGTGTGTGTTTTTGTGGTTGAGTTTTTTCTCCCTTGGGTTTGAAGGTTTTCCTAGGGTATTTTCTCTATTATTCTGTTGTCTATTTTTATTTGTGCCGTGTATGTCATTTCTGCTCTAATTCCAACATTGAATAACATTGTTTCTCATATTTCACTATTTATTCTTGGCTGAAAGAAATATGTGTTAACTTCATCTTTGATTTGACCGAATATAATGGAAGTGGTTTGGAACTTTGGACAATGCTTAACACTAATAATTTTGTTGACCAATCTCGTGATTAAGCATTGACTTGAGTTTGTGATAATTGTTTGAAGAAGGGATTGTATATTTGTTTCAATGACCTCTCAAGTGCATTAGGGAGAAGAAAGTGACAAGCTCTATGGGAAACATGAAAGATAAAGATTCTATGGAATACAAGACAACCTTTTGTGATTGGTTCGTAACTTAAGGTTTTGCAAGTGGGGCAGCGATCTAAGTGGGCTTGATCTAGGGAAACTCTGTGGTTAAGTGTGCTTGAGTATTGGGATGTGTGACGTCCTGGGAAGATTGATGCTTCATCCTTGTTAGCATCACCTAGATGCAATGTATGCAAGTGGATCATTTATCCTTATGAGAGATGGGTTCTTATGAGCCACTAGTCAAGAAATATGGATCAATTAAGATTCTCAAAATTATGTAGGTTAATCCTGATTAAATAGAAAAACAACAAAACATCACATTATAAAACTAAAACTTTGACTATGACCTTTGTTAACGAAAACTCAAGGTGTGGGCTTGAGGGAAACAATTGTGGAGGAATTTATCCAAATTCATGGCCCTCCACTCTTTCTACTGTGTGGAATGAAGTCTTTGATTAATTTAGAGCAGAGGATCAATGGTTGTGGAGCTGTGGGAGCGGTGCAGATAACATTATGTGTGAGTAGGCTTATGGGATTAACAATAGTGCAGGTGGTGATTGTGCTAGTGTCATGGAAAGGTGTGAGGCCAGATGGAAGACCATTCCATCATAGATCTGCAGAGTCTTACCGTTGGTGAAGCCTCATATGGAAAATGATAGATATGCAAAATGTTTTCAGTGAGGCATGAAGCGATTGACCTGGATCATGTGACGCACTGTTGCTTTTCAATTTTTGATAGTTTCACTCAAGCTTAAGCAATTACTAGTGAGCGGAAATGGGAAAGGCTTCATTTAGCTGTTGGCAGTTGTACTCATGCTAAGTTAATCACCAGTGAGCTTCGAGAGAGAGATGATTGAAGAAGAAGCTGAGATGTTGGAATCATGGCGCAACACCATTAGGGAGAACTTGGGGTAATTTTTAGGGGGGGTTCTTCATTATCAGGTCATTACTTGCCTTCATAATAAGGTCATGATAAGGGGGTCTCATTAATTTTTTGCTTTCTAAGGCTATATTAGCTATGATAGTTCATTTAGGCTTAGTTGGTCATAAGGAAGATCAAGACTTCTTTTCATTTCAATTTCAATTTCAAACCCTTCCAAGAGGTTAGAAGAAAATAGGAGATTCATTTTTGACACTCGTTATCTTTTAAAAGGTTGATTAATAAGATGTAATTTTCTGAATCATTCAATGCTATATGAAAATTTTGAAGCTATAAGATTGATGCTGGTATAGAGATTATTTTTATGGAGGAACATAAAGGCAGTAGATTATTTTGGATGAACCACAAGTAACATTGGTTTAACGCTCTTCCCAACAAATGCATCCGCCTGCTACCAAGAAAAGCACCGCAAGCCAATGGTTTCCATGAGTTTGAAAAAATCCAAGTGATATTAGTCCTGGGAAAAATGCTGCTTTGACTAAGCTTAACATGACACTTGAGGGGATATGTAATTTTCATATTAACATGGGCATAATACACACATTAGATAGATATTGGTAAGATAAGATAGTTCCGTACAACTTGTAAACAATTTTGGTTTTGGGGATCATTTTGATAAGTAAGCAAAACTCCTCATGTGAGTAGATGAAGAGCCTTTCTGAAAAGATTCAATGATAAATTTTGTTTTTAATAAATTTTTATATTGTTTGGTTAAAGGTAACATATGTGGCTTTTGTATTCATTTTTATAAAGTATATAGTGATACGACCTTTTGCCGATCAAAAAAGAAAAAAGAAAAAAAAGAGAAAAAATGTAGCATCTGTGGCTTATGTTAAAACAACACTTGCTGAAGGTTTTGCAAATGGTGTAGCAAGAAAAGTGGACTTAACCTTGGAGGAAACTCCATGGTTAAGCGTGGTTGAGTTGGAGCAAATATTGAGATGGGTGACCTCCCAGGAAGGCCCGATGCTTCATCCCTGTGAGCATTACGTAGATGCAATGAGTGCTAAGTGTTCAATTCATTTTCATGAGAGATGGGTTCTTGTGAACCACTACTCATGAAATGACTCAAAAACTACACAGTTGAATCCTAATAGCAATATCATAGATTAATTTTCATTAAGTTATTTTTTGATTAAAAATAATAACTAAAATATATTAGAATAAATTAAATTAATTTAATTTATGTATTTTTTTTTGTCTTATTAAGATTTAATTTATTGTAGAATAAATATATTTGAATTTTTATTTTGATTATATAATGAAATAAACTTCAACTTAAAACTAAATGAAAGGTTTATAGCAATAGAGCAAGATAGAGAAAGATAAACTAACTTTTAGTTATTCATTTCATGTCAATAATTTAAGGATAACATGTGTCCTTGGGGAGTTAAGCTAAGAGTAGCATGCCATTTTATTATTATTTCCATCTCTCTCTCTCTCTCTCTCTTTGACACACACACCCTATTTATCCTTCGCTATCTCTAACTCTAACTCTATCCTTCTTATATACTCCTCCCACCACTTCCCCTTCCCCCTCTCTCTACCTCTTTCTATTTTTCACTTCCTTATTTATTTATCTCTCTCCATTTCTCCCTGTTCCTCATGTTCTCTCTCTCTCTCTCTCTCTCTCTCTCTCTCT
>MU226478.1:226377-261006 GCA_018584345.1 Thuja plicata
TTTAGGGTTTCGACATCCTTTATAAGGATTGTCTTCTTTGTATTTCATAAGGAGTTTGTAAATCATTTATTGTTGAATATAGAATATCATTTTCTGTCAACATGGTTTTTCATTCTCTGGCCTATCGGCCGCCATAGCTTCGGATCCTTCTCTCTTCTGTCTGTCTTCTTCATTCTCGTAGCAGTTGTTTTGCATGCAGGTGTTTCTTGGATAGATTGACATTATTCAATCTCAACAATTGTTAGTGCTTTCAATCATAAGTGAGAAAAATATTGTATTTGATTTGAGAGCTCAATAAAGGATATATTTTAGGTGTGATTGGATTTTTCCCTCGAGTAGGAGGGTTTTCCCAGGGTAAATTTGTGTCTGGTTTTCTTGTGCTTTGTTGTTAAAGGTTCTGATTATTGCATTTATAATAAGATTTGAGAACTAATGAGCCATCCTCGATTACCTCTAAGTAGAAAAAGACCAAGGTGTGTAACATGATTTATGAAAACTTTTACTATCTTGTCACAGTGTCTCCCCTAATTCTTTTTTGTGTGCTCCAATTGCTTGAGCAACAATAAAATCATCTTGTTCATACAAACCATGTTTGAGAGAAACATGAAGATTTAGGAAAATTAAATTATTTATTAGATCCTAATTCTTGAAAAGGCCCTCAATTAGAGCGCTATCCTGCTATAAATCATAACCTTTTATGACAATATAAAGAGACATAAATAGGAGCATGGACTCTTACAACATAAGATTGTAGGAGGTCTATTGTGTTGGAGAGGAAACATTAAATTATATGAGAGGAAGAATGAACGTGGGGATGTTGCTCAGAAAAATTCTTCTCCAATGAGAACTCATATTGCATTTTCCACGCTATCACAATCAATATCAGACACAAACTTCAGCAATTCTGATGTGATCACCCCAGATTCTGAGTATTTGGATTTGGGATGTAGCAACTCTCCAATTCAGGGTGATAGTCTCCATTCTGAATAGTTTAATAAGGCATCCACTTTAAAAACAAATGAAATTTTGATATGGTGTCCCCAAATTGAATTGATGCATGATTGGTGATATAATCTGCAAGATAATTAATACAATTGAAATTTAGGATAAAATCTAAACAAATGTAAGGAAGAAAAGGTGTACAAAAATGATTCCTACACTAATCTTGGTATGAATGTTATAAGAATTTCAATTTAACTATTATAGATATTTGAAGTAGACATAACATAATATAATAGTTTAATAAATACTAGGATAAGGTCACATTAATCTTGTAAATCTTAAGTGATTCACGTCTTCATGTTCTTTGGAAAGTGTTATGTAGGACATGAGAAAAATACTTAATATTATATTTTATGACTAATTTTAATTGATTTTTCAAGAGGTTTACATGAAGAGGTGATAAAGATAAATTAAAATGGATAAAATATACTCTTTCCCATGTCCAGTTTGGGACATGAAGGGTCATGTATGAAGCACCAAAGTTTGGAAAGAGAAAAGGTGTTCATTTGGGGATTTAAAGAATCATTGAGAGTTATTGAGCACTCAAAATGTCAATAGTCTAAGTGGCTTTTAGTTTGGAATTCAAGGAGGAGTCACTTGAAGAGTTTAATAATTTTAATATGTCTATTGGGTATTCATTTTCTAAGGTGTGAGTTTTTGCAAGTGGTTTTTACCCTTTGTTTTGGAAAAATAGCAATGGTTTTTTTGGTTATAAATTGGAGCCAAGACATAGTTATTTCATCACAAGTTTCCTTGATATTTATAAGTAGTTCTAGGTTTAATTAGAGAATTGAAGTGTAGTGAATTTTATTACTTATTTAGCCTCTATTTTGAAGATAATAATATACTTGCCATCATTCTTCATTGAAGTTTTTTTCTTGAAAGGGTTTCTCCACGTAAATCCAGTTTCTCTTTTGGTATGGTTATTTTGTATAAATATATTGAATGGTGCAATCACTTTTTTATTTAAAATTTATTTTCAGATTTGGTAATCTTCTCATATTTGTATCACATAAGAAATTTAATATTGCAAGCTTTTTCCTGCTTGTTACTTAACAATACAAACATAACATCACAATTTATATAGGGAAAACCCTTTTGAAAGAAAAAAACCCACACTATAAGAATCACATAATGAATTATCAAATATTCAAACATATTAAAACATAATCACAATTTCGATCAAAAAAAAAAAAAAAACATAATCACAATATATTTTCTTATAGGATTCTATACCTCAACTAATTCTAGAAGAATTTTGACAATATTTGGGCAACATACAAGCTTGTGCACTGAACTCACTCTCTAATAAAATGACTGTCTAAAATCATCAATATGTATTTATGTATGTATCTATGCATATTTTATTTGCATTATACAAAACACATTAGAGGTATAGGGTACCCCTCATCTCTCTTAGGTTGCATTTGTCTTTCACCCCTTTAGAATCATAATAGACATTTCCCTTAGGTCCATACCCATGGTTGAAAAAGGGTCCCAAGCTACTAGGAGATGAGAAAAATCCTCAAGACCATCCATGGAAAATTTCAATTTGATTCCACACAACTCCTGTATTATTGTGCCAATAAAGAATCACCTATAGAGTTTCATACAAATCTATTTGAAGTACCACAAGAACCTGACATTAGGAATGATCCACCATTCTCTAGAAATTTTACATTTGACCTTGAGAAAGGGAACAAAGACCTTACCTTCAATCTCAATCATCTTTATAATTGGAATCATTATTAGAAGGACATGAAACTTTAATAGATAAATTCACAAGCAATCCCAAACTTACAAGTATTTTAGAAATATTGGTGCTTGAAGATCTTGTTAAGTATCATCTTCTCAAAATATATTAAAGTTTTGAGCCAAAACCCATTTGTGATGATGCTTAATTACAACTTGTCAAAAAAAATGATATGGTGCAAACTAAATAGAATCAAGAGACCCCTCATCGACAAAAGTCCACAGGAATAACACAAACAAATTTAACCTTAAACACTACGTCCAATCCTTTCATTAATCCCACATCATCATCGCATCAAAAGGATACCCATACAAATACCCACACAATTTCATTTGGAACAAAAGAAAATTCTCAAGCTTGGATTGAGACCTTTTGGGATCCTAATACCGACTCATCAAAGGTTCCCCAATCAAATAAACAACCAATGGAATAAATCAATTGACTATAGGTATTCCCTTTATGTCTCCTATATGTTCAAATGTTAATGTCTAACAAAGTCTCTCACTTTTCATATCATACCCTTTGAATGTGCCTCTAGAAGAATCAAATCAAACTTTGCCCAAATTGCGTATACCTGGACCAAAAGTCTCCATTTAAAATGTGGTGACAAGTATGCCCTTTGATGGATCCCAGTCAAATTTGGGTAAGATACCACAAACAAATCAAGAGAAAAAGAAACGTCGATATGTGACTTGTGATGATTCCCTTGGACAATCGAATTTTGGAAAAGAAATGAAAGAAGAACAATCAAATGACACTCAATACCCTTCATTCTATCCAACCCCTGATGCATCATCATACATGGCCTCAATATCAATATAGACAACCTCCATTCTTTCCTTATGTTGGACAATCATATCAAGTGACCCAACGATAACCTTTTATTCAACAACCTCAAGTGACACACGAACAATATGTGTCCTATCAAGAATGAGTCCCACCAAACATGCAACATTAACAAGGAGACTACAATTTCAATCATTTGCTCAACCCAATGTCCGACATAAATCACACCATCATCAACGCGATCCTTCAATGAAACATGATTTAATAAATTAATTTTTCTTGAATTCAATTAATGTTTGATGTTGACCATTTTCAAGTGTATACACAAGCATAAATGAAAATGATGGATAAGAATTGTAATCATGTAATTAATATTTGATGATAAAAACAAAAAATTGAAACATTTCAATATTTTTTTCGATGAGCTAATACAACAAGTCAAGGAATTGTCACAAGTCGAGGAATTAAAAAATAAGGATGCTAAGAATGGGTATATAGAGCAAGATTTATGTCTGAATCCCTTTTCCAAAGATTTATATATGCCTTCATTCCCGCCAAATTTTGAAATGCTCAGATTTGTTAAGTACAAAGGAAAGGGAAACCCCAAGGATCATATCAGACAATTTTATGCATCATACCTAGAGGTTGTCTATGATGACACCTATCTGATGCATCTCTTCGCAAGGAGTCTCGTTGGAAAAGCCCTAGAATGGTATGCTAACATACTTGGAAACATTAGATCTTGGAAAGAATTGACTGGGAATTTATCACACACTTTGCCTTCAATATCACTAATGAGGTCACCATGACAAATTTATACACTACTAAATAGAAAACTGGTGAACCTTTGATTGCATTCTTACAACGATGACAAAACCTTGTCAGTCAATGTCCTTTTGATATCCTTGTGGAACAACAAATCAATTTATTCATTGAGAATCTTGTACTAGAATTAATGTACGAGTTAAATATCAAAATTCCTAGCACTATTGATAAACTCACCAGAAAGGGGACAAACATTGAGAGTGCTCTCATTAAAAAGGGTGTCATTAATCTTTAGAGAGATAACCACAATAACTCAAGCGGTTCGAATGAAAAGAAAAAAAATTGTCATGGAATGAGAATGTCACCAATGATGGAGTAGTTGATATGAGAACTGTTGGTAATACCCAAGAAAAGATTATTTTTCCAACACCTCTAGTACCAAATAATCCATATACCAATCAAACTCCATGATCAGATCCAGTGATAAATATTGCTCAATAGAATACCTAACGTAGACCTCCCAAACCCAAAGACAAACAACCTAGGAAATTCACACCACTAGAAGATCCCATCGAATTAGTCTTGAAACAATTGTTATAGTCAAACTTGATCCATTTGTTTGAATTGAAATAACCTGCATTAAAACTTGGGTGGAAGAGAGATCACAAATACTATGAATACCGTCAGTCTAGGGGGCACAAGACAACCACATGTTTCCATTTGAAACATGCCACCCAAGATTTAATCGATCAAGGCATAATTCATGTGCAACCTCCGACAACGTCCTCCAATATTGATCACACAATATTTTAGACTCCATTACCTGATTATGGGAAGGGGAAATCCTCCATCTCCAATATGAATAATGTGAATTTTACTAGGACCCACCATAGTTATATGACTAATTGTCGCTAAGATAGTCATGTGGCCACCTTTAATATCAAAGCACAAGATCCTCAATACGTAGTGACTCCTCGACGAGCCAATCTTACCTTGCAAGGACTCATTCTGAAGCTACAACCAACTAGTCAATACAACCTTCTTGACCATCTATAAAAACACCCGTGCAAATCACTATCCTTGAATTGCTTCACATATCCCCCACACATAGAGTTGTCTTAGATAAAGCATTGCAAGAGTCCACATTTCCCTCCGACATAAATGTTGACCAATTTTAGGCCATGATAGGTCACCTTGGAATGTCCCAACATGTCCCCTTCAGTAAAAACAACACCCCTCATGATATACCTAATCATAATGAGCCATTACACCTAGAATTATTTGTCAATAGTTGCAAGATCAGACAAGTATTGATAGATGGTGGAGCATGACTGGACATTTGCACATTGAGGGTTGTATTAGCTTTTAGGTACACTGAATATGATATAGCTGATTCCAAGAAAAAAAATATAAAAAGCATATGATGATGCAGAAAGGTCTTCTAAAGGGGCAATTACTTTACCCATCTTAGTTGGTCCTGCTACAAAAAATACATTGTTACAAGTGTTGGACCTAGATTTACCTACTAACATGATTCTCAATTGCCCCTGGATATATGCAATGAAGGAAGTACCATCCACATACAATCAGTGTCTAAAATACCCATACAACAACATGGAGGTCACTATCCCTGGTGACCCTAATCCATTTCAATATTGTACCAATCCAAGAGGGATTCTTGAGCAAAAAGTGCCTGTAAACTTAGAAGCATCATCTTCTATCTCATCTAGATATTTGAACCCTATGACCTCGTTGAAAGGAAAATTCAAGGTCAAAGATTGAGGGTGTGGAGAATACACTATAGCGTAAACCTTTCAAATTGGGAATTCACCTCCTTCCTCAAAATATCATGGAAAACCACAACCCTTACAGAAGGAGCCTAAAGTAGTTATTCAATGTCAACCGTGATTAATTTTTCCAAATGGGGAGATATAAGCAAGGAAGAAGATGTCTTTGAATGGATATATAAAGATGAAGAAGAGAAACCCCTTGTGTAGTTATCTATTCAATAATATGGACCACAATTCAAAATAATGAAAATTAAGGGATATGATGGACACATCGGCCTTGGTGCACAAAAACAAGGTGTCATAGAACCTATTTTATTGAAAAAGAAATTGAGCACAGGGGAATTGGGTTTATACCATTACAAACTAGCTCTTCAAGTACTAAGTTATCTTCATGTGAGAAGGGGAATTCCCCTAATGATGAGACAACACCTAAGGAAGACTATGCCGACACTGATTCCAATGAATGGGAGTGCAATTCCTATTCTTCCGAGTCCTATTCCCTAGTTAATGTCTTTGCTAATCTTGATGAATTACCTTTAGAAGAAAAAAACATGAACCCTACTCCCACTCCTTAGGCCTGGATGGAGACCTTTTGGGATCTAAATACCTTTGTCCTAGCTATAACACCCATCACCCAAGAACTATATTGTGTCGATAATAACATGCCCCTATTATATGCTCAATTGATAGATTGAGACTAGCAAGGACCACCAAGCTTGGATTGCTTTGAAAATGATGAGGCTATAGATGAATTCTTTGAGATGAGAGAAGAAATACCAATGGGTGATCACAATGAAGGATTCACTATGGATTTGAATGCTATTGCATATTTTGGGGAGTCAACTCCTTCTTCCATTCGTAAAATAAAAATAAAGAAAAAAGAGAAAATGATAGGTCTTCTGGTGAAAACTGAAAGACACCTTTAGACCATAAAAAAGGAATAAAAATAAATGACGTATCCAATGGTGAAAACCTCTCTGAGGTGACGAAGGATGGAAGACTAGATATACTGCCTACATATTAAGAAAAGTCTTCATTACTGGTAGAAGAGACACAAGAGATCAACCTAGGAACTGTAATTGGGGATAAATAGGTACCCGTAAAAGCCTGCAATAACATCAAAATCTCAACCAGAAAGAGATCTGTTTGGCAATTAGTATTCCCAATATCGAAAGGGGAAGTGAATAAAAGTATGCATAATCATAAAGTAATAATGAAATAAATCAAAAACTGTGAACATGCAAACCAAAAGTCCATTTTTCTCCTTCTCTATGCAATGTGGGATCTTAGAAATGAGTGCTCTATGTGCCAACATGAGAATTCAAAGAAATTATGACTCTCAAAATTAGAGAACTAGCTCTCTATTTATAAGATTTTTAGGGTTTTCAATCAAGATTCCTTGATTGATGGGTTGATTGGTGATGTGGAAGAGTTATCTCAAAGTGAGTAGGAGTTCAACTCTACTTAACTTCCTTGATTGGAGGATTGGCTTGATGAGGGGAAATAGTTAATTCAAAGTGAGTAGGAGTTCAAATTTACGTGGCTTCCTTGATTGGAGGATTGACTTGATGAGATGGAATAGAAGACTGAGTTAAATTGATTAGTTAGGAGAGAGAATTGTGGAGTCAAGATTTGTGATTGAGGAGCTAACTCAAAGTCAGTGTGAGTTAGGATTTAGGAGGATAAATATGATTTAAATAAATAATAAATTATTTACTTGCACATGTGGGGATATTTATAAATAAATAATTACTTATTTATTTATGAGAGGAATGATTAGTATAAATAAATAAATACAATTTATTTAATCATGAGAGGGGAAATTGATTTAATTATTACATAATTTTAATAATAATAAGAAATGGGGAATTTTAATTAAATATGATTATTTATAATGAGATAGGGAATAATTAAATAATGTTTAATTATTTAATTATTTTTTAGATGATTTGGTGATGAAATATTGATTGGACGATTAATAATTAAGGTAATTAGTTAAAATCACTTAATTATGGAATTAAAGAGAAATGATGATTTTGATCTTAGAATATGGTAGAAAGACAAAATTTATTAAATAGTAAAGATAATTAAATAAATTAAAGAGGAATATTAGTAATGTCATTGCGTTTAGAGCAATAGGCCATTTTTAAGTGTATAGGAACAATTGAGAATCTGAAAATCATTCACTTTGCAGCATCATTGACAGAACAAGAAAAGGAAGACTTCACAAAATTCTTTTTAGAAAGGAAAATAAATTTTGCGTGGACTTATGTGGACATGCCAAGACTTGACCTTGAGTTAGTCCTTCACCATCTTCCCCTACAACTAGGTGTGAAGCTAGCCAAACATAAATTAAGAAAAATGTATCCTCAAATCACACTATTGGTAAGGAAGAACTCAAGAAATTATTGAATGTAGGGTTTATCAAACCAATCGATTATGCATATTCGATCTCAAATTTGGTTTGAGTGAGAAAACCATTGGGGGCATTAGAATCTGTACCAATTTTGGAGATTTGAACATGACATGTCCAAAAGATGACTTTCCTCTATCCAATATTGATATGATAATAGATTTGACAACTGGCTATGAAATGTTGTCATTAATAATGAATTTCTAGGATAAATCAAATTAGAATAGTCCCCAAAGATCAACACAAGACACCATTCACGTTTGCCTTGGGAACCTATTGTCAGAACGTAATGCCCTTCGGTATAAAAAATGCCGGAGCAACATATCAAAGAGAAATGACAACAATCTTTCATGACTTCATGCATAAACAAATGGAAGATTATGTGGATGACCTACTATGTAAATCAGTTACATGAGACAATCATATGAACATCCTAGATATTATCTTTACTAGAATGGAGAAATACAAGCTTTGATTGAGTCCTAAGAAATGCGTCTTTGGGGTTGTGTCAGGAAAAATCCTTGGATATATTATTTATCATCAAAGCATCGAAGTGGATCCTACTAAGGTCAAAGCTATAATAGAAATGCCTCCACTTACTAATCTGAGACAACTGAGAGATCTCCAAGGGAAACTCTAATCAATTAGAAGATTCATTGCCCAATTGGATGATAAATGTCATCCATTCTAGAATTTGCTTCATAAAGGTGTCACTTTCAAATAGAATGAATAGTGTCAATAATCATTTGATAAGGTCAAGGAATATCTACTATCACCACCCGTATTGATGACACCCATTGAAGGAAAACCATTCATTTTATACATCTCAACAACTGCCACAACTATAGGAGTTCTCTTAGCACAACACAATGAAGAAGGAAAAGAGAGGGTAGTGTATTATATCACTTGCACATTTGTTGGTTATGAATTGAATTACATTCCTATTGAGAGTGCATGCCTAGCAACTATCTTCACCACTTAGAAGCTCATACATTACATGTTAAATCATAAGACATTCCTAGTGGCAAGAATGGATCCACTAAAATATCTTCTTGGTAAGGAAACTCTCATAGGGCGTGTGGATAAGTGGTTAATGATTCTCAGTGAGTTTGATATTGAATACACAGATAGAAAAACAATAAAAGGTCAAGTCATAGTCGATCAGCTCGCTGATGCACTAGTTCCAGATGATCACCTGTTATTGCCAAATTTTCCAGATGAGGCAGTCTTCTCACTTAGAACATCCAACAAATGAAAAATCTTCTTTGATGGATCACACACTAGAAATGGTTTCGGGGCTGATATTTTTTTGTCACACCACAAGGAGATGTAGTCCTGAAGTCCTATAGAATAACTTTTTAATGCACAAAGAAAATTGCTGAGTACGAGGCCATGATCATAGGGCTAGAGATTGCAATATAATGGAATATCAAATATATTCAAGTTTATGATGACTCCCTGTTGGTTATCTCTTAGGTGAAAGATGACTATGAAACAAAATATGAGAAACTTGTCCCCTATAAGAACTTAGTTGATACTCCAATGATAAGTTTGACACCGTCTGATGCAGGAGCATCCGGGATGTAAGAGCAATGTTTCATCACCCAAAAATATTGTCTAGTTTTTCAATAAGGGCTAATTTGGGAAAAGTTACTATTTTTAGAAATTTTACTTTTGTAAGTATTTTGTTTGAGTATGGATTGTTCCAATTAATTCCCTAGCAGTGATCATAAACCAAGTATGAAAGTTAGGGTTTTTACTTTTCCCTCTAACTACCTGACATCATGCATTGTGGGCAAGTTGGGATCTCTTCACAACTTTAAAATTTGTTCAAAGGTTGTGGTTTTTATCCGAAAACCCAAAATCATGTATTGTTGAAAAGTCCAACTCTTGTCCCAACTTGCAAAGTGGTTCACAGGTTTCAGTTCCCCCCGACTACCCGACTTCATACTTTATTGGTGAGTTAGACTTGTATCATAACTTCACAATGACAATATGTGAGTTCAAACTTATAGCCGAGTCTCTGATGACATATATGGTCAGGCGGTGTTTGTTATTTCAATTCATAATAGAGGAGAGAGAAGAATCACCTAGCAGGAATTTGTACCCTAGAGGCCGAAATTAGAAATTTTGACTTTCTAGAATATTCTATGGCAGTTATTGGTGCTACATATGTAGTCCATGAATTAGGGTTTCAAGGTTCGTCAGTTCAAGAGGTTTAGTTCCAGAAGGATAATGTGGCTCTGTCTTGCTGATTATTGTAATGAAAATTCCCATGTGGTTGCAACATGTTTTATTTATAAATATTGTAATGTCGTTTCATTCAAGATAATAGAAAGCGAGTGTTTCTCTTCTAGCCATTGTTCAGTTCTTGTCATTTTCTATTTGTTTCCCTATTGTGTTGTGTGCTTGGAATAATAAGGGAAGTCTCATTCATCATTCACATTCAATCAAGTTCCACGATTCCAAAATAAACTAGTAGATGCATTGGATACTATTGTGTTGATGCTTGACATGCCAAATAATACAGAGATATACAAAATATTGGTGGAACAATTTCTTGTGCCAGCCTTTGAAAGTCAACAATCTGAGCTTGTGTGTGAAATTGTTGGTCCTAATTCTCTGTGGTACCAACCCATATATGATTATTTAACTTCCCAAACCTTACTCCCTAAACTATCTACCAATCAATGTCGATCCTGTATCCATCAAGCCTCTAGATATGTTATAATAAGTGACACCCTTTATAGACATTCCTTTGACGAAACCCTTCTCAGGGGCTCAATTTGGAAGAGGCACAAACTATATTATGCGAGGTACATGACAGTATATGCGGAGGCCACTGCAATGGTATGAATCTTGCAAAAAAAATCATCAGAGATGGATATTATTGGCCGACCATGGAACATGATGCCAACAATCTCACAATGAAATGTTATAAATGTCAAATGCACAGGGATTTAATTCATGCACTAGCACAATAACTTTAAATAGTTATATCTCCATGGCCCTTTTCTCAATGGGCTTTGAATCTTATTGGTAAAATTCATCCTACTTCAAAAAATGACCATAAGTACATAATTACAACAAAAAAATAGTTTACAAAGTGGATATAAGCTATTCCCATGATGTATATCATAGGCAAGTAGAATGCAAAGTTCATTTTGAATTACATTATATGCAGATATGGGATACCTTTGGCCACTATTACAGATCATGGGCTACCATTAAAAAATCAGAACGTGAAATAACTTTGTGAATTTTTTTATATCCAACAACGATTATTTTTAATATATTATCCACAAGGTAACGATAAAGCCGAGGCGTCTTATCAAATAATCATCATAATACTCAAAAAGACTGTCAATGACGCTGATTGTGATTGACATGTACAATTGAAGATCCACCATTGTGGTTATATCACACCAACACTCATACTCCTACAAGAACTACTCCTTATTCATTAGTCTATGGTGCATAAATGATAATCCCTGTTGAAGTTGATATACCATCATTGAGAGTTTCCTTGCATCACTTGATTATTGAAGAAGGTTTTAGAGTGTCCAGATTACATGAGCTAGAAATGTTAGATAAGAAGAGACAGGTTGCACTAGCTCATTTTCAAGCATATTAGAACGAACTTAAACAAAATTACAATAAGAAATTCAGAGATCTAAAATTGAGGTTGGAGATTTGGTCCTTCATGCCTACCCTAAAAATCAACAGAATAGAGATACACTAGACAAATTCAAATAAAATTGGTTGAGGCCCTTTGTAGTCATTGCACCATATGGGTCTGAGGCATATCGATTGGAAACACTAGAGGGAGAACCATTATCAAGTCATATCAATAGCAAGAACCTATAGAAATACTATGCATAAAAAAATTGCCTTGATGAAAACCTAGCAATAGGCGTCTTGACGACAAAAAAGTAATAAAGATAAATAAATTTTCCCTATAGTGGAAACCTGAAAAATAGGCGAATTGGGTAAGTACCACGGTCAAAACCTGGAAAACAAGTGCCACACATAGCCTTAATTTCTCTATTATCTATATTTTCTCTTGATGGCTTGGCAACATATTTGGACAACCTTCACCCATTTCATTTCCAATCTTTCATCCGCCAGCTGCCTGACACTTACACATGGGCCTATCATTCACGCCATCTTTTCCTTTTTCTCAGTTGTCCTTTTGTGGCCCATGGCTTGTCAATGTTTAGCGTCACCCCTTTCTGTATCTAGTGTCATACATGTCAGCAACCCTAGCCTTTGGTCTGCTAGTTCCTTTTCTTGTAGACATATGAAATACTCTTGATGAGCTTGCTCTATTTATCCCAAAATACTGATCAAGCAAGATACAAAACAACATAAACAAAGTTTTTAAACTCCCTACACTTTGAGCTCCATAAACTCGGGTGGGAATACCCTTCTGACTAAGAACAATCAAACCACAAAGTAGTTCTAGTAGATAAAATGGAATTACATAGATCATTTTCTGTAACATTTATTTAGCAAATTCTAACATAATAACAAAGATCAATTTCATTGTGATAGTCACCTATTCCAATGGAGAAAAGACCATTGCTTTACCCTAGGGCATGGAGTCACTATGAATGTTTATAACCAATTTTGCCATGAATATGAACTTCAAAAAAACTATAGATCTGAAATGAAAATAGATACACCTTGCATATCAACCTTCACACATATTATATAATAATTCATCAAATTCATTTGATACTCTAAACCTTACTGAAATAACCCTAAGGTGTTTTTAATCTTTCCTTGAAAGAACCCTAAGACATTCCAAAATTTGCCTAACAGACACATAAATTGAACATTTCTTGAGTATTCAATTTAAATAAAATTCAGAACACAGTATTGAAGAGAAGTACTCATCATATGCTTCATAAACCATTGATGGATCTCATTTGTATTCATATAAAAAATAATTACATTAAACAATGAAGCTTTCAAAACCCTACTCAAAATATATTGGTCTTAAACCAGAATTTTACAATTTAAACTTATACTCCCAAAATGAAAAATGGCTATCCTTTTCCCAGTAGTCTTGGAATCCTTTTATAACTAAGGATGAAACAAGCTACAAACTACATGGGAAAGATTTACAAAATATTTGCAACAACTTTCTCAACTGATAGAAAAACAAAAATTAAACAGAACACAGGTGGCAACATATATGCGAAGTCTAGAAAAAATTTGTTTTCGCACTTTGAAAATATCTTTGTTATCCTTTCAGCTTTGCTTCCCACCTGTTCACCTCCTTGGCGGCAGGCCAATCAAAATTATTCTCCTACTCTAGCTTGGTAACAACTTCCATCCACCTGGCATCTATGGTTGTTTTGGCCTCAGCAACAAATTTTGTCATATCTATTTCAACCTTGAAAAGGTTATCAATTAACTCATTGCAATATTCTGCATTGGTATCCTTTTCTAGGCATTGCTTCATTTCTTCATTTTTGAACAATCCATTAAATTTTGCTTTCCAATCTGATTGTGGTTTTAACATACCTGATTCATGATAAATTTTTGGAACTAATGGAGAGCACTGATCACCAAATAACTGCAACTTGTTACCAATTAGCTTAGCTTTGCCATTGAAGAAAGCATAAGTGTCATTCATTTCACTAATTATGTCAATAGTGTCAGATACTTTTTCAGGAAATTCATCACTATACAAGATAGATGTCTTCAATTTATCCATCACTCTGGCTTTTCTTGACCAAGACTTGAAAGTGGGCTCCAGAAATGTCATGGTTTCAGCTGCTGTCTTTGAGGCTTCCTGTAGTGAGCCATATAATGTGTATACTACTTCAATTTTTCCCTTTAAAACATCAATCCGATGTTGCAATATAGGCAATGTAATAGACACAATATCAATATTCTGCCCCTGTGACAACTCTTTAGATTGGCCTTCTGCCAGTGTTGAATCCTCTTTTGTTCCTACTGTAGCATTTGTTTAATCTTTTGATACCTCATTGGGGGCTACATTCTTCTTACTTTCTTCCAATTCTTCCTTTAACTTTGCTATTTTCTCCTCCATGGTGTGGTTATGAACCACTACTTCTTCATGCTTCTTTGCCAGGGCCATCATTTGTCCAAAAGTTGTCTCATATCTTTTTGACAAGTCTTCTATTTTTGCCAGATTCATTAAGGATACCTGAGTCATAAGCTGGGCGATCTCAATATCATTGGTATTCTGCAAATTCCAAATCATTCTATCAGCTCTCTTCTCCTCCCTTATGGTCATAACCAAAGGTTTCTGTGTTGCAGGGGCCAAAGACCAAATGGATAAAGTCTTAGATTTAGGATAAAATCCTGATCCTTTCAATACCTCATCAATTTCAACCTCTATTTTCATCAGAGGGTCTTCTTGCCTTCTGATCTAATCTATAATAAATGTGGACTGTAAGTCCCAACCAAGCATCAACAATACCCCACTATTTTGTACTAGCAATCTAGCCTGATCCACAGTGATCAATTCACTCTGAGGATCATAATCCTGGAGTGTCTTCACAATCTCTTCATTCTTTTCTTCCTTCCCTTCACTTGTGAGCATGCTTTGCCTTAAATATTTTTGCTTCATTTTGATCAAAAATCTCTTGAATTCTTCAGATTTTATGAATTCATCATCTTTCATTAATTCATTGGCCATCATCACTCTCTCATCAGCTTCTCCAAATAATACCATTTGATTATCCCCTTGACCTTCAGCTTGTGTCTCTTTTTGCATTTTCCTTTTTCACTTCCTAAAGTATTTGCCATGCTCTGTTATGACAGCCTTGGCCATACTCTTCCTGTCCTGCACCATTTTGTGCTCTATTTTCTATTTTTTCTTGGGTGGCTCTCTAGCATAAGTAGGCTCTTCACCAACCTCTTCTTCTTCTTGATGTTGTTCTTATTGTTGTTCCAAATGCTCTTGATCATGTAATGCAACAACAAGAGGAGATCCTTGGGATTGTACATCTTCAGCACTGAACTGTGGTACTTGCGCCATCAATGTGTCATAAGACTTAAGCATCTCTTCCATTATTTCAAAGTATGGGAGGTCAAGGAAAAAACTAAAAAAAGTTTTGTCTGATTCCTTCCAACCAGCTTCTGCCCTAAGAAGGTCTTTCCATTTTCTTCTCCTCTCCTGGACTTCAGCTTTATCTAACTTGTTCCTCACAATATCTTCATCATCTAGTGGCTCATGATATTTGATTTTTTGCCAAGGAGTCATAGATTTCAAGATATTTTTATAAATTGTTCTGGATCACAAAACCTGACAACTATTGTGGACATTCTATACAGCTTCAAAAAATCATTGACCAGATCAAAAATTTTCTTCCCAATAGAGAAATCAAAACCCACCCATAACCTAGGGGTAAAAGTACCTTTTTTGTGTCCATCTAAAAACTCCTTATCCACCCAAGTAATTTTCCAAATGAATTCTAAAAATGCAACCCTAAGAGGAACAAATTTAGGGAGAATGTGAGGTGGCTGTGAACAACCATGTACCCTTATGACAGTAACTTGGTCAAAGAAGAAAAAATCACCCCGATTGTGAGTAATTAGCCAATTTTGAACAAATTGCCAAGGTCTTAAAACTCTTCTAACCTCAATTGGAAACCTCTCCCTATTTGTTCCCAATAAATCAAAAAATGGATCCACAATCCAATTATAGAAACATACAAAAGATGAATTTACATATGAGCTGTCCCATACCTGGGTCCACCATTGGATTGGCATACTGACACCATACTCTTAATCAAATAATTTGAGCTCTTTATCCATGGACTCCCTGTTAAAATATAGGATCATAAACATTAAATGTGAATAATGTTTAAAAGTTGGTATAGGGGTATCTGACTGTATTTCTACCAATGCAACATGTATAGCCTCAACTATGTATCCCACATAGTCATAATCTATATTGACTTCTGGGTGTTGGATACTCATGGCCATCATGAGCATATCCTGGGGCAATATAGAATCTCCATCAAAACCCAGTACTCTGGTTAAGCCATATACTGTGCATTTTATGTAATGGTGGAAAAGGGATAAATCAAAAGGTGGTTTAAGATTATCTGGGACTTTCACCAAATTTCTATCTACCCTGGGCATGAATCTAGGCATATCAAACTTCTTGATCAATTTCTCTCTCTTTTTGTAATTTGCTTGTATTTTTTCCAAATCAATTTATGTGCATAATGCACCAGTGATTCCAAAGACCTCTGCTACTGATCTCCTATCTATGGATACTAGGGTCTCTTTGCTTTTCTTCTTAATTACCCTAGCTACTGGGCAATAATTCTTAGCTAGTTCTTTTATAAGGCCTATATCAATATAAACATTAGGCACAATGAACTTTTCCATACTTAGTTCCCAAGGATTGCAAATAGGAATTGCTTTAACCCTATTATTCCAAAAATAATGGAACAGAGTATTACAAGAGAAATTTGGAGTGACAAGATTTCTGCACTGGCAACATCTATCCTTCCATTCATCCTAATTGGTGCCGTTTTCATTCAATGTTCAGGGCAAAAACTAAGAAAATTCTTCCACATACTTCTTTATTGCAACTTTCTTCTTCTTAGACCCTTTTGAGGCTGCACTGGTGGTAGCTTGACTCATTTTTTATGCTAGAATGCAATCTCAAAATTAACTCTGTTGTTTTCTCATAAATTCACAAAGGCAAAAATGAGAGTTGTACAGAAAATAAGCTCAATCATTCATATTATAGCCATCAAATCGGCGTCTTGTCCACTTGAATGTAAATTCTTGCACTTGCAGTGTCATACAATCATCTTTCTGAAACTAATGCTGCCATTAATTCACACTCCATCCTTGCTGGAACAGAGTACGCACTTTTACCTTTTTTGCATTCATAGCCCGGGAATGAGCCACTTGTCAACTTGTCACTCACTCACTGTATTGGATTTGTATTTAAAAATGTCCTCGCGAGTGAGCAATAAGACCCTTCTTTACAAACAGTTGCGCAATCGCGGTCTTCTTTTGTATGGATTTGTATCTTTCACGATTGAGCAATGACCTAAATAGCAATTTGATCATTTTAATAATCTCACACTCGCTATCCCTTTACTTATTACATTTACATCTGTGCGAGTGAGCGGTGACATACTTCTTTTCATAAGTTGCGGGCTTGGTGCTTAACATTTCACCTTCTTCAAACCCACGCGAGTGAGCGAGTACAAATCCATTGCTCAAGCTTTTTCTGGTCGTGCACTTGCCAGCCTCCATCTCATCATGTTTGAAACTGAGCGAGTAAGTGATGATTATGATTGATCATGCATTACCTTCCTCTCGCACACTCGCCATGCCTTTTTAATCTATTTTCTTACCTTCGCGAGTGAGCGATGATTCATATTACCCATAATCGCGCACTCGCGCATTGAACTTTCTTATGGGTGAATCCTCCGTGAGTGAGCGAGTATCTTTCAATAATCCTCCAATAGTTCACAAGTCGCATACTTGCTGATCCATTTTGGCCTAACTTTGTTTATCAGCGACTGAGTGACAATTTGCCTTTTCTCTTCATTGCGCACTCGCGAGCCCAAAAACTTAGACAACAAATCATTGGCGAGTGAACGATAATGAATATGATCTTTTAGTTGCATATTCGCGCACTTCAGAACCTTGAAATTTTCCAGCGTGACTTAGCGACAATAAATACTTAATCACCCAATAATACTGCATCGCCTACTCACACATAAAAAAACACATTAGTTAAAACTTCAGCAAGTGAGCGACCGACTTGACTTCATAATGCTCGCTTAGTCACGGACCTAAAAGTTCATGACTTAAAACAACCGTGACTGCGTGATAAACAACAGACCTCGTAACGTTGCACAGTCGCTGATAAAAGACTTGACTTCTTTACACACACCGCGACTGCGCGATGAACCTTTTAACCACCATGTCACTCACTCACATAACAAACTTGCCTAATTCCAACATGACCGCAATTGCGCGACAAAAAACCAAATAATGACTCGCTCACTCATAGACTTAAAAGACCACTTAAAATGGACAGTGCGACTGTGCGATTAACTGTGACATAAGACAAACCGAAGGCTTAACCAATTTTGAACCCTTTTCACATTGTAAAGACATAAATTTGAACCAAAATACGCGGGAACAAGGCCAATGTTTAAAATTTGAAATTTTTCAATATACAGTGCTAACATGGTCCTTGCATGCAACATAGAATTTGAAGATGAGGGGTAGTTCCTAGAACATGGTTAGCATATGTACTCACTTTTCATTAACAAATTGGAGGGCACTGCATGTAAATAGAAAATAACATCCTAAAAAAATCTTAAAATTTAAATAAAGTCCTGGAAATTTTTAAAAAAAGTCTTGAAAAAAGAACAAAAATATAAAAAATATAAAAAAATAAAATAAATTTTAAAAATCTAAAGCAATAAAGTCTCAGTTTTCAGCACCAATTTTTTTATTTTCATTTTCAATAAATTATCCTTTGTAACAATACAAACATTTCAACATACACAGTCATGAGATGTAGAATCCCGTGCTTCATTAATCATGCGTAAATATAGACAAACCTATTCAATCATGTTAGCAATAACTTTGGTCAAACTTGTAATCATCAATCAGTCATAATTATCCAGTCTTTTGTCATTTTTCAACCATCATTTGTCTTATACAGGATGCGTCCTTCCCGAAACCAGACATTATCATTATTAATCACGTGTCTTATATAGGATGTGTCCTTGAAACCGTGCACATTGATCATCATTATTGTTAAACTATAAACTTTGGTAATTAGATCTGATTGACTGTTGACTTTCTTGGTTTAGTAAGTCTTATCTTTCATTGATTTCATTTTGGCACCATGTTCCTATGTTGCTCAAGGATATCACTAAGTGAGGAGAGTGGCCAAGATGGTTCATGGTCTATTATTTTGCTTTGTCTTATCTTTCATCAATTTTATATGTTGTCATGTTACTATGCTACTCAAGGATACCACTGAGTGGTGAGAGTGGTCGAGATTGTTCATTTTCCTTTATTTTTGGCTTTGTCTTCTGTTTGTGGGATGTTTTCATGAAGTTTTGGGCATGCATCTCTTGGGCGTCTGTGTTGGCACATTCACTTGTTTACTATCGCACATACCTTAACCCTTGATGTACATCTTCTTTAGGGTGGATTGGGGCATTCCTTGTCTATTATGTACTATCTCATGCAAAAAGGATCTCATGACCTCTTTGAATTAATATATGTCACGATGGAACACATCCAATTTGCTATTTCAAAAATCTCTACAAAACATAAATAGTGCACTAATACAGAAAAGTAAGGATTGTTTTTTTGCTTTGTTTTCCTTTTTGTTTTTGGCTTGTGTTCTCTCATGTTGGCTTTGTTTTTCTTTTCATTTCTCTTGTGTCCTTCCTTGGTCAGTCTTGTTTTTCTTCTTCGACTGTCTTGTTTTAGTCTTGTGTTCTTGGCATCTGTTTTTTAAAAAAGGTCTTTCTTTTCATTTTTTCACCCAATTTTTCAAGGAGGCATCCCACATCCATCCTTTGGTTTGTTGGGGCAACTCTTTTATGCAATTTTTACTTTTTTCTTTGAAACAACGCTTAGAATCGTATTGTCTCAAAGAGGGAAAAAATGTAGATGCCTAAAAATGGTCATCGCCCCTCCCTCCCCTTTTAGTAGTCTTTTATGTCCTTAGTCGATTTTGCTCAATTTTGGCTATTTTTGTCCATTTTGATTATTTTTGTCATTTTAAGTTATTTTAATTTTATCTTTATCATGTCGTTTATGTTGTGTCATTTTAGTGTGTTTATTTAAATAAATGTAACAAATTTTCAATTACGTCCTAATGTTGTTCCTAGGGAATTAATCGGGTAATTAATTTCCTATGTCCCTATGTCCCCTTAGACATGAACAAATGTTATATATTTATGCCTTTTTTGCCTTTTATTTTACATTTGAATATTATAAATTTTCAAATCTCTTTTTGTTTATCTTTTAATTATTGCATTTAAATGTGTTTTTATTTAAGTGTCTTTTGAGTTTTTGGAGGGAAATTGGTAATTATTTTTATTATCGCATGTTGGCTATCCCTTTCCATCTAGTCTGTTTGTATTGTGTCTGTTCATTTTTAAGTCATTTTTCTATTTAATGAGCCTTCTTCATTTTGTGGCTAACCATGATTCAAGTATCCTCATGATGTTATTTGCTTTATACTTTATTTTCAAACATTTGTTAGTGTACTCGTCAATAAAGAGCTACATTAAATTTGGGGGAGAAAGAAACATGTTGAAGCATTTAACATAGTTTGCATGTTTTATTTACGTTACTTTATGGAAGTTTGTTTTAAAAGCTTTATCGAGTGATTGTGATAGTTGAATATGATTTAATTCTTTTTTTTGGTTGAGTTTCCATATTCCAATACTAATTTTTTTTCTCAATACCAGCCCCAGAGCCATTTCTAGTGTATGATCCATCAAAGACAAGTTTCCATTCGTTGGATGTTGTGATTGAGAAGTCTGCCTCATCTAGAAAATCTGACAATAAGGGGTGATCATCTGGAACTGGTGCATCAACAAGATGATCAACTTTGACTTGATCTTTTATTTCTTTTATATCTATGTATTCAATATCAAACTCACTGAGAATCATTACCCACTTAGCCGCACACACTCTGATAGTTTCCCTACCAAGAAGATATTTCAATGGATCCATTCTTTCCACTAGGAATGTCTTATGATTTAACATGAAATGTCTATGCTTATGAGCGACGGAGACAACTACTATGCATGCACGCTCAATAGGCCTATAATTCAATTCATAACTAACAAGCGTACGACTGATATAATACACTACCCTCTTTTTTCCTTCCTCATTTTGTTGTTCTAAGAGAACTCCCAAAGCCATGGTAGTTGCTGAGATGTATAAAATGAATGGTTTTCCTTCAATGGGTGCTATCAGTATGGGTGGTGATAGTAGATATTCCTTGAGTTTATCAAATGCTTGTTGACATTGTTCATTCCATTTGAAAGTGACAACTTTATGAAGAAAATGCTAGAATGTATGACATTTATCACCCAATTGGGAAATGAATCTTCTTATTGATTACAATTTCCCTGAGAGGCTTCTCAGTTGTCTCTAATTAGTAGGTGGATTCATTTCTATTATAGTTTTGACCTTAGTAGGATCCACTTTGATGCCTCGACGAGAAATAACATATCCAAGGAGTTTTCTTGACACAACCCCAAAGACATATTTCTTAGGATTCAACCAAAGCTTGTATTTATCCATGCTAGTAAAGATAATATCTAGGATGTTTAGATGACTATCTCATGTAACTGATTTACATAGTAGGTAATTCCCTATGTTCAAGTTGGGTTCACCACTGATAAAAATCAACCGAGGACATAAAAAACAACTAAAAAGGGGAGGGAGGGGAAATGACCATTTTTAGGTGTCTACACATAGAACTCTTACATATTGCATTATAAGGCTTTCAAATATAATTCCTACATACAAATCATTTCTCAAAGCTTTTATCCATGTTTCATGTTGTTATATGATATCATTTTAAAGGAAGTTCATGGAATGTGTAGATCTTATAAGAGCTTTTGTAGAAAATGATAATCCTATAGATGACATTGAGATGAATAAAACTTCCACATCCCCTAAGGTATCTTTCATGAATGAGGATAGAGTCAATACTTGTATCAGTGATTTATACAATCAATATGCAACATTTAAGGGTAGTAATGGATCGTCTCCTCACAAAGATACTTTGGTGCAAGAGGGAAAAGCTAATCATGTTAATATTAGTACATCTGTTACTCTAGATCCCTATTCTCCTAGATCTTATCTTAACTACCAACACATTTTGAGACATGATTATGTTGTGCATTTTATTCATGATTTATCTCCTAATATAACATTAGCTAAGGATGAAGATTTAGATGAGCCTATTTCTTTCCAACCTAGTAAGTTGGATAAGAATATCCCTACAAAGATCAATCCTCCTCCATCTATTCATCCCTACACAACACCTTTCAATAAGCTCATTGATGAAAGTCTTTCACCTTCAAAACTAAAGACATATTATGAAACATGTTATGACGTTATCTTTAAACAAGGCTATATAGTGAACAAGGTCTTGGAAAAATAGAACAAAGAATATAGGTCCCTATAGACCCTCTCTCACAATACATAAGAGAAGGTTTAGGACCTGCAACTCAATAAGAAAATGTTCATGATAAACCAAATACAAGCAATTATCCTTCTACCTCATATCCTAACGAAATAACAATAAGCACCCTCTACCTTTTTCAAAAACTTTTTTACCACAAGAAATAAACACTTTATCTCCCAAGTATCGTTTGAATGTAGAAAAAAAATCACTAGGAGTGAGAAAAGTAATAAAATCCCCTTTTTCAACTTTCCAAAGAACCAAAAATCAAATAATAATCACACATTATCTTTTTAATCATAGGTATTCTCATCCTCTCACTGATTGCATTAGATTGAATAATTTGTTCAAGCTTTACACGATTGAGCTCTTATCCATATTACACCTAATATCATGCTTTTTCTTAGTACCAACATAGTGCCTTAGCACTCCCTTCACCTATTATGCCACTCCACGCTACGTAACATTAATATCTTACCTTGTTGGATGCTTTTTTTCTTGCATGGTGCTACACTTTCATACACAGTATAACTTTGTGAGAAACATAACAACCTTTCTTATCCTTGTCTCCATGCTTGGGGGGAGAGAATAGTGTTTCAATCTTATATCCCTCTTAAGTATCCACTTTCCCTTTGTTGAGATGTACCTTTGGTAATATGATGTTTGTTAGTCATGTGTGGTTAGTGTTGTCATTGATGCCAACGTATTATGCGCATTGATGCCAACCCGATGAAGAGAAGTTCCATATGTGTGTATGGGAGAGAAGTGTTCAATGTTTTCAAGATTGTCAACTTGATGGAGTGTTGTCAACCTATTGTGTGCACAAAGTGTGTCTAGTGTATGGGAAACTGTAATGTTTAGGAAAGAATATTTTAAGTCTGGTAGAGGTTTTGTGCAGGATGTTCAAATGTTACTATAATGTCTGGTGGTGATGGTAAGTCAATATGTGGTATATATAGAAGATGAAAGTATGAGAAGCTGGTATATGCAGGAAATAATATCTAAATTCCTCATGGATAATGCTCTGCATAAGAAGTTGATGACTTGTAGTTTTAGAGTTAATGTGTATGGTTCGTGAATGTTGCACTATCCTACTTCGAGGTCCACAAAAGTTCAAAGGTGAAGTTATATTTTTATGTTTGTTTATAGTAAGGATATTTGTTAGGTTTGGTTCAGAGAATTCTCCACATTTATGTGCAATTTTGTGGATATGTTCCTAATATTTGTGCAGTGTTCCAATTCATAAATCTTATGTTGGTTTTCTCTGCAAGTGAAGCTATGTTTCTCTATGTTCAAAATTGTTTTTTATGTTGGTATCTCACTGAATCAATTAATTTTGGTGATTTGATTTATAACTTATGGGTTCAAATATGATTTGAAGGAAGAGTTAAGAGGTTGATATGGATCTTTCCATGTTGTGTTGAGGTCTGCATTGATTTATGAGCATTGGAGAATATTTTTGGGCCAACTGATTAACATGTTCTAATAATTTTCTACACGTTACGTTTGGTGCTGATTTTAGAGGATGTTGCATTGCATGCACTTTGTTCAAATTATCTGTGAAAGATGTGTTATGCTATTTTTGGGTCCCCTTTATCTCCTAGGATGGATCACATTAAGTGTAAGTTTTTGTGGTGGTTGACTTTGTGTAAATGATGCTTATCTCTACTGTGCCCAACCTAGTTTCATTTTTGGATGACCACAATGATATATATATTGGTGTATAGATTTTTGAGTTGAGTATGAATTGATGCAGATATTTTGTGGATCAATTGAGAAGTCAATGTGATGTGATTGTGAAAGAGAAGACATGTGAGTGCATGAATTTTCCAAATTTGTTGCAGTGGTTGATCATAATATCTTACATATTTCACCTTTGTATATTTCCCTAAGCCAGTGTACCTTAGCTTACAAGTCCTTTTAGGAGCAGTGAGCTCCTTGGCCCGTGACCTAGACATTTATAATCTATTATTCATATAGTGAGTGTGATTCTCATCATGGTTTTTCCTACATTGGGTTTTCCACATAAAAATGTAGTGTTCATGTATTTGTGTTTTCATTGCATTATATTTCACTAATAGTTAGCTGGATAAAGAAAATTGATAAGTGTTCATGACATAAATGATTTAAGATTTGGTTAAGGCTAAGTCACCACCCCCTCTCATTCATAGGGGTATGCTAAACATTTGGTATTAGAGTTGAGTTCCTCTAGAAGAAACTTAACCATGCAAGGATTGGTATGATGGCGTATGAAAATGGCTACAAAGCACCCAAGTTCATTGGAATAAAATATGCCTTTTGGAAGGCAAGGGAAAAATCTTATTTGGACTCTTTATCATTCAATATTTGAGATATTTGTTCATATGCAAAGGCTAGAAATGCTATTATTAATGGGTTAAGTGATTCAGAGTTGGTGAAGGTTATGTCCCGTAAGACTGCAAATGAAGTTTGGGAGAAGTTGAGTAGTTTATATGAACGAGACAGGGAGATCAAACAATTCAATTTGCAAAACCTAATGCATAAATTTGAAACCCTAAGGATGTCTGAGGATGAAAAAATTGAAGGCTACTTGCACCAGGTGAATGAGATTGCAAGTTCAATAAGAGGTGTTGGTGAAACTATAGAAAACAACCATGTTGTATGGGAAGTGATGAGAACTATGAATAAGACATACAAACCCTTGTTGTATGTCATTTAGCATGGTCAAGATATGTACAAATATACACTGGATCAAATCCATAGGGCTATCTGTTCTTTTGAGATAGCTAAACTTGAAGATTGTCAACATGAAAAGAAATATGTTGCGTTTAAGGCTGCAAAGAAGATTGAAGATGTACCAGAGACAAGTTATGATACATATGAAGAAGATGCAAACTTTGTGAGAAGAACGGAGAAATGATTTGAAAATTATAAAGGTAAGTTACCCTTGAGGTGTTTTAATTGTAGAAGAATAGGTCACTTTGCTACTATATGTCCTTTTAAGTAATATCACTTTGATAATCCTAATGATGATGAGAGAAAGGATAGTTATAGAATAAATAATAGATATGAAAGGACATATAAAAAGACAAGGGTAAGAAGAGATTTTGTTCTATGGAGACTCATTCATCAAAAGATGAAGATGAAAATGATTCAAATAATGACGTGCTATTTTTGTCTATCAAGGAGAATAATAGTAACAAATACAAAAGTCAAAGTGCTGCAAACAACAATGAATGATCAACAATTCTGAAGATTACCCTACATGCAAGAGAAGAACCTAAACCCTAGATTATTGATTCCAGATGTTCAAATCATATGACTAGTGACAGATGAAAGTTTCTTGAGCTTGAGAAGTATGATGGAGGGCCAATCTCATTTTTGGTGGAGTTGCACCTATAGGTGGTAAGGATTAATATCTATTGATGGAAAACATAAAATTGATTATGTTTATTAAGGATTTAGGAAAAACTCTATTAAGTGTATGTTAGATGTGTAATAAAGGCCACACTTATTGTTCATGGATCTAGATGTGAGATCAGAAAAAGGTTATAGAAGATTGGTTGTAGAAGGAATAAGGACAAATGACAATGTCTACTATCTTAAGGAAAATAAAGGAGAAACTATTCATTATCATAGAGTAGTGAATGCTAGTTATGATATATTCCTACCTAATCCTAATTAGCTAAAAAAAGCATTTATCTGACAATTAAAACCGAAATTGACCAAGCTCTGATGCCACTTATAAGGAAGCAAAGGTGTGTAAAACTGCTTCCTATCTAACATTGATAGGAATGTGTGAAAATTTTAATTCATTTATTTTAGAGATTTGAAGAATTATATATGAAATAATGGGTGGCTGCAAGAAGTTGAGTGCCACTTTTGGGCAAATAGTGGAAGTGTTTTCCCTATTTTTCAATTTTTTTGTCAATTGATGTCAAAATTTGAGGCACTTACATATTGGATCTCAACAAAATTCACTAATAAAAAATGTAGTGCTCGGAGGCTACTTTTCAAAATATGTAATTTATTTCAATACCCACATGGTAGAAATTGATTTCTAGTAGACATGTTTAAAAACCACTTTTTCAAAATCCCTGTTTCAGGACCATAGCACACGCGTGTACAACCACCATATTTTGACCTAAATAAATAAATTTTTGTGAATCCTTCTGGAGAAAGATACCCAAGACACCAAAGATTTATGACCATATATTATTTTTTATTGAATATTTTTTTGTATTAATTTTTAATTGACTGTAAAGTTTATTTTTGAAACCTCTGGTGTACGACCACCATAATTTGATGAAAATTTCACATTTTTTCACATTTTTAAAATCTTCAAGATATTTTTATGTAGATTGATGTTATATAATTTATTTTTAAAAAAATGTAAAAATAAAAAAGCTAATGAAGTTTTAGTGAACCTCACGATTTTAAGTTTAGGTACCACTTTTGATTACATTTATGTGAATTTGCCTTTTAGAAATATTGTAATAGATGATGTATATATATTGTGAGGTCTATATAATGCACTCTATCTGAATTCAATTTTCACCTTTCAAATTTAAAGACTTTGTTAACTTTATATCTTTTTAAAATAGAATATATATAATGCTTCAATTTGGATGATGAAATAATGATTAATTAAAAATTTATTTAATTTAACATAATTGTTAATAAATTATCAAAATGTTTTAAATAAATGGACATAGTGATAAATAATTTAAATTTATGAAAACTGATGTAATTAGAATAATGAGAATTTAAAATTAATGATAGTTTTTATTTGTAAAGCAACATAACAATTTCTGAATGATTTGAAAATTTATTTTAGGAATATTTTGCCTACTAGATTTGTGTGTTAGAATTGAAATGTAGTTGCATATCATATTTTGTTTAATAATATCAAACGAATACTCACTATAATATTATTAAAGAAGTGAGTGATCTTTGTGGCAAAGATAACCAAATATATCTCAAAATATTTACCATTAACCTATACATCAAACAATTGATGACTTATTTTAGGACTTATTCCACCAAGTAGTGTTCTAAAATATTTGAGCCATAGAATATAACTCTATCCACCAACCTTTGTTCATCAAATAATGTATTAGAGAGAGAACAAAATTGACATCTCCATGCGAAGTTAGTAAAAAATCTATAACATTTAGTGGTTAACCCCTAGAGTAAACATATTAAATGATAAGTTGCTTTTGTGCTAGTAGTGTGGCACTTCTCGTGTTGGCTTTGGTTTTTGTGTTTGGGCCAGCCCCTAGTTCTAGCTACTTTTTTAATCAAAAAACATATTAAATGATAAAATATAATGGTATAGAGTTTTGATATGAAATTATAACTGACCGCACTTAATGTGTTCATTCTTGGGTAGAGTACATAGCCATGTCACACTTTTATAAATGAAATGACAAACACTAATTTAATCTTTACACTTGAATCACTAAAATGTGACACGTGTTTTAAATTTTAAGATAATATAAACTAATAAAATGAGTATTTTAAAGCGATGGCTTTGCTACGAAATGCAATTTCAGATGCGAACTTAGGAAGGCAAATATTTTTTTTTAGCAAACCAAATACGCGATTTTGCAGGTCTCAAATGAATTTTCTTCTGCATTTTTACATTAGAGTAGGGATCCCCTTCCTTACCCGAATGATAATCTTGGATGGAAAACTGTTAGATCCAGGAAGATTAGAAAGGCCGAATTTAGGGCATCCCATTCTTAGCGACTTACATGAAGATTTCTTTTATAACAAATGTTAGAGTGTTAATTTTAAAAATACTTTTTTGACTGACGAATCCCCTCAATATTTAGGGCATGATTTTAAATTCATAGATTGGAATCTAAATTTTAATCCCTGAGAGTTGCAAGCTTTCAAGGTAGATAGGTGGATTATGCTTCCTAATCTCCCTGTTGAATTAAAGGATAAGGCAATTTTAAGAAAATTGGTAATCAATTAGGGGATTTTGTAGGATTTAAGGAAGATATATTATTATATTCTAATTGTATGATATTAGTTAAAATGGATATTCATGTCAAGTCTTTAAAATGTTTTGAACTTAGAACAAAGAACATATCTTATGTAATATCAAACCAAAATTTTGTAAAGGCTTGATTAACAATAAAATTGACCTAGATTGTGGTATAGAAACTTCCCAACCAGTGAAGTACCCCATAGGGAAGGAGGTCAACATTAGGTACAATAATCTTGGGGGTGGTTTTGTTTTTGAGAAAAATAACCCTCTATGTTGTAACCGAGCAGAAGAAGTGACGAAAGGAGAGATTATAGAGTCTTTGAAGATGAGCATTAAGGAGATTAATCTCCACAACTCTCTCGATGATGGTAGTAGTAAGGAAGTAAATATGGTTGAGGGATTTTTGGAATCAGACAAGGAAGTAAATACTCTAGTAGTTAACAGTGATAGAAATGACAATAATGGTAAAGAGGAATGCAAAACCATGGAAGGAGTAAAAAAATCCTTGGATAAACTAGAGCAAGATGACGATCTAAGATCTCCAAGTATCTTGAAGGAGAAAGAGTATAACTTGGAAATTAACCCTAGGACTTCTCTAGTTAATGTGAATTAAATAGAGGAAGATAGGCATATAAATATCAAGGAGGAGGCAATACCAGAGAATACTGATAAAGTGGAAGGGGAGGTGAACATTTTTGTGAACTATCTATGTAATGAAGTCATTGAGGACCTTATCGATAAATTTGTGAATGAAATACCTGATGAGGAATAATTAGCCCTACAAAAATTATTGCTAATTGAAAAGGTCTTTGAAATTGATAACCTTCCTCCAAGATTAGAAATAGAGGAAATTTTGGAAGATTTAAATTAGATAAAAATGAAGAAGAGGCTGAAATACTTGGTATTGCACATTGTGGGGAGGAAAATAAAACTCTAGACTCTGCTAGACATGTAAAAAAAGAGGGAGGAAACCCGTATCTGAGCTAAGGATCAAGGATGGATTTGGTGAAGGTCAGACCAAACTTACTGACATTTTTTATGCAGGGAAGGGGAAGGTCCTTGTCAAGGAGCCATGAAGCTCCTAACATGTAATTTTAGGGGCTTGAATTCCCCTAACAAGTAACACATCATCAAATGTTTCATATCTAACACAAACTCTGATATTATTTTAGTCTAGGAAACAAAATTGAATAATGAAGACTTAGATTTATTTAAGAAAAGGATTGGTTTTAGAGATGCTGATGGATCAATAGCTCATGGAGCCTCTGGTGGGATAGCTTTTACACGGAATCCACGGTTTGTTATGTTTACTTTGGATGAATGGAAAAGAAACTGGATGAGTGGTTGGGCTAAATGCATAAGAAACAACCTTTGTTTCCTTCTTATAAATTTCTATAGACCTATCCAAGCCAAAGAAAAAAAATTGTTTGGAAGGAAGTTGAACAATATCTAAATAAGGCTCATGATCAGAAATGTATCTTTGGAGGGGATTTTAATGCTATAACTAGCCATTCAGAAAAGTGGGGGGGGGGGGGGGGGGGATCTCAGAGAATGTCTTGGGAAAACATGGATTTCTCATAATGGATTAAGAGTAATAACCTCCTGAAAATCAAAATGACAGAAAATGCTTTTACTTGGAACAATAGGAGGTAGGGTTTCAACAACATTGTTGAGAAATTAGACAAATTTTTTCTAAGGGGGATTTTAGCAAATTTTTTGAATACTTTAGAAGCTAAAATTATGCCATTATCTGGGTTGGATCATTATCCAGTTCAACATAGGATTGTGGAGGATATAGGACCCAAAAAATGCCCCTTTAATTTTAAACAAGTATGGTTAAACAATGGTGGAAGGAGGCAAAAGTATCAGGCTCCAAGATATACAAGGTAGCCAACAAATTGAAGATCAGTAAACATAAGCTTCAAGAATGGAATAAGGAACAATTTGGAAATATTTTTGAGGCCAAAATCAAGCTGGAAGAGAAATTGGCTGAAGTCAATTCTACAGTCATTGAAAAAGGTATGGATGAGCCTCTTTATATGAAATAAAAAGAATTGTTCAGAGAATATGAGGACATACTGCCTAAAGAGGAAATCTTCTGGCGTAAAAAATATAGGGAGAGTTGGTTAGAGGCAAGAGATAAAAATACCAAGTTCTTCCACAACAGTACTAAACAATAGAATAACAAAATTGAGTTCGAATAATGACATGGTATTAGAATATCCTAAAATGATTACTGAGGATGCAGTCAACTATTTTGAGAATAAATTCTTAATAATGAGAATGTGTCCAATCTTGGAGGACAAAAGGATATTATTAAACAAATTCCTAAACTAATAACTCAGAGCCAAAACAAAGAAATAATGGCTAAATTTACTAAAGATGAAGTCGAAAGATCCTTTATGCAAATGAACCCAGATAAGTCACCAGGTCCAAACGGGTTCCCACCTGGCTTCTTCTAGAAATACTGGCCCTTTATAGGGGATGAAGTTACTGAAGCCTTGGAAGGATTCAGAAACTCTGGTAGTATGCTTAGAGAAATTAATAACACATTCTTAACATTAATACTTAAGAAGGATAAGGCAGAGAGCATGGATGATTTCATACCGATTACATTATGTGATACTATATATAAATTACTTACTAAAAATATAGCTAATAGATTACAAAAATTACCCCCCTTCTTAATTAGTGAAGAACACATTGGTTTTTTCCTGGGAAGATCCATTTATGATGGAGTAAAATTTTCTCAAGAAGACATTCATTCCATTCAAAAAAATGAAGAACCTAGTATGCTTATAAACTGGACATTAAAAAGGCTTATGATAGGGTTGACTGGCACTTCCTTTGTAAGTTCCTTGAAGCCTTTTTCTTTGCTAAACCTTGGATTAATTTAATATTTGAATTCATCTTTACTCCCAAAGTGTCAGTCCAGCTTAATGATGCCCCAAAATAATTTTTAGCATATAGAGGCTTGAGACATGGGGATCCCATCTCCCCCTTTTATTCATCATAATGGCGGAATCTTGATAGAGAGCTATTACTAGACCAAGAGAGGATGATAACATTACAAGCATAAAAATCACTAGTGAACTAGATCCCATCACACATAAATAGTTTGTTGATGATACTATGCTTTATGGGAAAAGAAAAAGGAAGGAGTTTATTGCCTATAAGGGTATCCTAGAATCCTATTCTACTGCCTCGGGGAAAGAAATCAACCTTGAGAAATCATAAATATTTTTGTTTAATACTGACCCCATATTGGAAAAAGAAATTTTTAATATCTTGAACTTCAAAAAAGGGGTGATGACATGCAAATACCTGGGGCTACCTCTGGATATAGGGAATAACTCATCTAAATTGTGGGAATCTATAAAAAAAAAAATCAAGGTGGACTATGGAAAGGGAGATGGATTTCTTCTACTGGGAGAACAACTATGGTTAGATCGGTCTTATCACAATTCCTATTTATCAGCTATCATGCATTAGCCTCCCAACAACCACTAAGGAAGATTTAAATAGACATTTGAGAACTTTCTTCTTGCAAGGCACTGGTGAGAAGAAGAAAATATACCTAATGGATTGAGACAAGGTTTGTAGACCCAAGGAGGAAGGGGGAGATCGCATAAAGAATATTAAGGTTCAGAGTAAAGCTCTAGGGTCTAAACTAGTTTGGAGAATGTATAGAAATCCTCATTTGAAATGGGCCAAGATTGTCTTTCATAAGTATCTTATAAGCCAAGAATCTTCTAGTATTTTTAGAGAAAAATCCCCAACTAGAGGATCCTGCATTTTCAACTTTATGTTGGATTGTAGGAAGATTATTACAGACAAATTGAAATGGAATTTAGGCAGGGGTGAGAAGGCGTTATTTTGGTATGATTCTTGGAGTGGCTTTAGAGCTATGGAAAAAACTTCTAACTTGGAAATATCCAAGAATGTTCTAGAGTCTAGATGGAGGAAATATGTCAAGGATTATATTGAAGCAGTTGAGGGTGATTTATCTAGGGGCTGGAAATGGAGATCCCCGGAAGATATGGATATTCCTGCTCTTGAAAAAGTAGAGCTCATAAGGATCCAAGAAAAAAGGAAATTGAATTTTCATTTAGGAAATGATATCTTGGTATGGGATGGGTCCAAGACTAGAGAATATAACACCAAGGATGGTTATAAGATCCACATGAGAAACCAACTCAATTCACACACTGCTATCCCCAACGATTTATGCTGGGATAAATATTGCTTGCCAAAGGCTGGCATATTTACATGGTTGGCTCTGCATAACAAGATTCTTACAGTTGACAGGTTTAAGAAGATGGGGTTTGAGGGAAAAGTAGATGTCCTCTTTGTGAGGAAGGGGAAGAAGATGTAGATCATCTTCTTCTAAATTGTAACTATGCAGACCAATGTTGGCAATGGCTAAGAGGTAAACTTGGATGGATCACTGCCCTCCCTAAAACTATTTCAGGAATTTTCCAGTCCTGGCTAATCGTTATGAAACATTACCTTTATGGCAGACACTGGAAAATGACTCCTTCCATCATAATGTGGGAATTATGGAAAGAAAGGAATAGGTGACATTTTAAGGAAAAGAAAATGGACTGGAAATAACTTATAAAAAAAATTGAGACATCCATTACTGAAAACTTGAACAAAAAATAATGAATATGCAGAATCAGGATGCTGTGATGACTTACTAGGATGAGAAGATGCGGGGTATGTGGATTGGGCTCAAAATTCCCCATTTTGTAGGAAAATGGGCTAAAGAGTCTGAATAGAAAAGAGAAAATTATCTTTGGAGACCCCCTAAGATTGGTTGGGTCAAGATGAATTTTGATTGTGCCTCTAGAGGTAATCCTGGGATTGCTGGGATTGGATGTTGTCTACATAATGAGAATGGTATAGAAATTGCTAGACTAGTCTGTCCCATTGGAGTTGAGTCAAACAACATGGAAGAATTTTCTGCCCTTGTTGAAGGACTTCTGATATGTAAGAAGTTGGGGCTGGAGAAAATGGCGATTGAAGGGGACTCAACTATTATAGTAAATGCCCTTAAGAAAGGATCTACACCCAACTACAAAATGAATGCTTCCTTGGCTAGAGATTTACATCTTTCTCAATCCTTTAGAAAGATCACCTTCAACCATATCTATAGGGAGGGTAATACTAGAGAAAATCAATTGGCTAATTTAGGAGCAGATGGGGGATCACTTTAAGTTAATTAGCTCAACAAGATTTTGGGATGAAAATGATTCATTTAGACTCACACCTCTTCCCCTACTTGTATATAAGGGAACCTCCTTCTTTCATATTAGTATCTTTATATATACATTTATGGTAATACTTAGGTTAGTATATTAGCATATATAGTTGCCTCATTAGCATATAACCATATTTATGCTGATATTAACTCTTTTTTATTTTTGACGATATCTATTACTGGCTTATATCTATAATGATATATTTATCTTTATCTATTTTATCCATATACTTATATTGATTGTTTATCAATATTTAAATATATATATGTATATATATATAATAAATATATATGTATATACTCATATTTTGATTTACATTGATATATGCATATATACATATGTTGATTTACACATATATATTTATATATTCATATATTGATTTACATACATATCTATCTATATATATTCTTCAATATCTATATCTATATCTATATCTATATCTATATATCTATATATCTATATCTATATATCTATATATCTATATCTATATATCTATATATCTATATATCTATATATCTATATCTATATCTATATCTATATCTATATCTATATTCTAACTATTTCACACACACACACACACACACACACACACACACACACACACACACACACACACACACACACACACACTCTTATATGTACATGATATAGTATATATAAATATATACTTTTTAAATATAAT